>JAYJMB010048425.1:0-22664 GCA_036873735.1 Pouteria campechiana
TGGAGACTGGACAAAAGCAAACAAATTGGAGGAGAGTCAATACTTGAAAGAGGGGTATGGCAGTGGATAAGTTTTGTTTTTATAGCATTTATCTATCATCTATGTATCTATGTATGTACGCATGTATGTATGTATGTATGTATGTATCTATCTATTTATATAAATTTTTCATAAAGTGAGCAGTGCATATAAAAATTTATGAAAGTATCTACCCATGGTTTCTGAACTGTTGATGAACCTAAATCCAATTGTGCGGGCCAGAACATTGTGTGAAAGGATATGTCATCCAAAAACTATTTGATCGGCAATGCTCGGGTGTATAATATCCTTGAGTAAGCCTCTACTTAAGTCTCATCGCAGAGACAAAAGAAAGTAATCCGATTCTTCGAGGTTCAGTTCGATAGAGTCTCTATCATTCCTAGTGATTATCTCATCTATCGAAAATATGCAGAAGATGTTCATATTTTCGGATCTTAGAACACTAGGAAGCTGATCATCAGCTTCTTCGAGTCATAGTTGCTCACCAGGAGCACTAGCAATCACAATATCTAGCAATAATGTTTGTATTAATTCATCTAGTGTGTCCTATTCCCTCATATTTCTTAACATCTCCTTTTGCTAGCTATTTATATGTTTGAAGGATCTAATGGCAATCGATGAGGATGACAAAAGGACTAAGTTAGCATTCTCTGAATAATACACAGTAACCTAAATGCATTTGTTATGCCTCCAATGCGATAAGTTACATCAGATTGGGCCTTTCTTTTGGTTAGACATAAATTAAGGTAGAAATCATACATATTGCTTTGATGAATCCATTAACTACTAGTAGACGAGATTCTCAAATCAAGCATGCATGGAAAATTAGGAATAATTACTCTCAAAGAAGCTCAGTTCAGTATTAAAGAATAACCCCTCTAACATACATAAGCATCCATCTACCCTCTACCCTAATGCAAACTTGGCATCCTACTTATATGACGAAGACAGTCTACATAAAATAGACATCTATACACTTTGCGTTTTAAGGTAGCCCACACAAGATTAACCAAACATGGAGGAAGGAAAAGGCAAAACAATCTAGGCCTGTCAACATGTTAATATGGCCTCTATAATCTGTTCAGTCATAGATTTTTTATGATTATTTTTTTTACATCCAACTATCTATCCATACTTTTGTTAAGGGATTGATTGACTATATCTAAATGGATGGATTTTCATTGATTTGTTTGGAAAATCCATTTTTTAAAGCTTATTTTGATATATACTTTTCATGACAACCATATATTTTCCATTGTTATCTATATTTTTATTTAATATTCATTCATCTATTTTAAATTTATTTATCTGATACTAATATTATTCCTATATTGCTGACCTCATTTTTATTATATTCCAACTATGTCCTTTTATATACACCCAATTAATCACCCCCCAAGAAAATGGACAAAATAATTGATTCTATAACCAAAAAGGCATGTATAGAAGAATAAAAATTGGTATATTTATAAATATTTATAAATATACCAATTAGATTATCAAAATTTTTGTAGATATACCAATGTTGTTAGCTAGGTAAACTGGGGGCCCAACCATCTAACCCAATTTTCAATAGGGTTAGGTTGTAGTAAAATTCAACCCAAAAAACTCAAAACCAACCAAATTTACTATGTATATCTATTGGTATATGCTTTTTGAAAATAAAATTTATGCCAATACGTAATTTTTAAAAACTTTATGGCATTAACATGTTTTATGTCCATCTCTTATACTCTTAAATTATATTTATATAAAAATTACTTTTCAAACTTAATGTTTTAAAAAAATTATAAAATTTTATTATATTCTTGAATATTTATAAAGTTATAATTTAGCAATGTGAAATTTGATTTCTCTACTTTATATCATATTTTCTTGAAGATATTTTGATAACATTTAGAAGATATTTTAAAGATAAAATTACTTTAGACTTAAAAGAATAATGGCCAGATTATGAGATGTTAATGAATAACTATCAAGGAATAAGATTTCATGCAATTATAATATTACAAACATAAATCAAATTAATATATCCATTGATTTCATTCTATATAAAATATCTGATTCCATGTATTTTTCATGTGTATGCATTATATAGTATAAAAATGAAATCAACATGCACATCCACAAAGACACAATATTTATGTATAGTTATGTGAATTTACAATTTTGCCAATTTTATCTTAACCTATGTGGTTTGACTAATTTGAAAAATCTATTTAATTTCATGTTATTTTAATATTAGCTTAACTATTTGTTGATTAGATGATATTAGTGACATGTTTCATGTATATGAAAATGACATACGGAATTGACTAAATTTTTTTTGTGAACTACAAGCCAACTCTCTTGAGTAAAGAATATGGTAAATCAACTATAAGATAAAATTAGTAATTAATAAATTATTAAAGGATATAATTTACTCAGGTGCTTATAAAATAATTTATTTATTTTATTATTGAATAAAGATCCAAAATAATAGTTTAATAATATCAAAGGCGATGTGGCATCCCTATTTATTTAGTTTGATAGATTGAATGTATTAGGATTTATCAAGAAATGTAATTATTTGTATATATTTTTTAAAACCTTGCAAAAAGATGTGTTTTACACCAAATTTAAAATTATTGGACTACTTTAACATGAGCACCATAAATTAGCCTCCTTTGTGGATTGGATAAGTTGTGGATGGAATGTTTATTTGAATATGATTAATTACATCTTATGGATAGTGGGAATAAGTCCATATTTATTTTAAAGCAAGATAGGCAATAAAATTTTCATTTACATGATAGGAGATAAATGTTGGTATTATGAATATGACATTTTTTATCTTATTATGTGGAAAATTTTTAATGTTTGTTTTGACTTAAAATAAAATAATATTTTAGATATATGCCTAATTGAGTTTCACATTGTGAAACATGACCTTAAAAGTATCATTGTAGAACTCATTAAACATGAGATGTTAGATTGAAAAACTATGACAGGTGGTATAGGAAACTTTAGTACCTTTTCAACGAGCATGGGTTACTCAACCATTTAACACATATTATGGTCCAACCTAAGGAAAGCATCATAACTCAACATCACTGTAACCAACAAGCCTATCAGGTGTGGTATAAAAAATATCATAGAGCTCACTTTACCTTATTAAGATACATGTGTAATGATTTGATTGGGGAATTTGAGAATCTATCAACTGTAAAGAGATATAGGATTAGTTATGAATAAAATACGGTAATACAATAGTAACTATACTATGTGCCTTGATATTAAAGTCCAATCAATACATGATGGATCCTAAACATTTAATGGTTGAGCAACTTAGGATAATGTCAATCATGATCAAGAAAATCAAAGCAGTTGGTAATGATTGCATAGGTAAGCAACAAGTTCTAGCAATTATAAGATCCCTACTTAAACCTTCGTGGAATTAAAAACTTATGCTCATGCAAAATGAGGAAATTAAAATTTTTTCAAATATTTCTCACCACCTAGAACTTAAAGCAAAGTGTATAGAAATAAACAATGTTGTTGCTCCTGTAGCTCAAACTAGACAATGTAGGGGAAATAGACCTCAGCACAAAGTTCAATATAGAGGAGCTTGACAAGGAATGACAAAGAAGCAAATTTCTCAAGATAAGAAAATTATCAAACATCATAAAAAAAAGTGTTAAAACAAAAGATAAAGCCAAACTCAAATGCTACAACTGTGAACAAAAAGGTCACTTTGCTCAAGAACGTTTCGAGAAGAAAAAAGCATGTCCTAAGCTTTATCTTACAAAAATTTAAGTCTATTCACATGTGTTTTTTGGATCATTCTCTCATTGGTTAGATTGTAAATACAAGAGCAACCAAATACATAACATGTGATTATGTTAGGCTTATAGATTAATATTAGGTCCTAATGTATTGACATTATGTTATTGTGGGGAACAAAGCATAGGAAAAGGTTATAGGAGTTAGAACTTATCAACCCAAACTATAAAATATGCACAATTGATAGATAGGCTAATATCGAATTTAATGTGTATGTTAATGAAATAAATTTTTATTTACAAAATTTTAAAGCACATATCTAAATCTAAGAAATTGATATTACTGAGCTTTATATCAACCCTTCCGCATTGGGAATTGCCCTAGCATTGAGATAACGAGTAAGATGAGACATAAAAGATCATGGGTACCATATGTATATGATCTCCTTAGTGCTTAGAAGGTGAGCAAAGATTAAATAATTTCAAGTGTTATCTTAGTAAGATTGAGATGAGATTAGTTATTTGGTTTGATATGGAGTATGTCCACATCTCGACGTAGCCTATAAAGAGCCAGATGGAGATTAATGTACTATAAAATCTCATACGCGATTCTCTGAGGGCGGTTAGATCAACATTAGGGATGTAACTTGAGTTGGATACCTGTGAACTAAACCAGAACTAACCCACTTTTAAGTAGGGTAAGTGCTACCCAAATTATCCATAGGGTCAATTCGATTAGACCCTTCCAACCCACATATATCAATCGATTTGGTTTGGTTCAGGTGTTTGGGTACCCAAAACCAACCTGACTTGCATACACATCTAAGAAAACTATGTCAGCATGCACCTCTATAGCCTCAAAAGCAGCATCATTCTCACCTTGAATCAATTTCATAGAAGAACTGGAAGACGTCATGATCCCCTTGAAAAGCACTAAAAAGTCATCTATTCCTCCTATTCCCTCTATGCAAGAAAAGGGAAAGATGAAAGCTTCTCCGCTTCTCAAGTAATCTGTCAACTCCACCATTAATACCTCTAACTGTCACTCCTGATAATAATGACAGACAGCCAATAATTAAAAGAAGATGCACATTAATAGTAAACCATGCATTGTCATTGCATTTCCATGAAATCACTCTATTTACATTTGGCATATTAATGTGATTTTGATGAATAATACATGCTTTATTCGTTAATGTTTGATTATTGCTTGTTATAAATATGCTTCTTATAATAATGAAAATGTTTAATTATCAAAATGCTTAGAAGATGTTTAACATTGTCATCAACCTAAATAATCTGGTCATTACATTAAATCATTTCATGAGAGAGAAAATTATGTAATGATATATACATATAACATAAATAAGAAAATAATATTTTAGAATTCTAATAAAATAAGGGAAGAAGAACATAGAAGGATTATAAAAAGGGATAGAGAAATAAAATTAAAGGGGGAAAGCAATATGTTTATAAGAAAAATCTTTTTGATTATAACAAAAAGGGGGAGAAAATATAAGAGACTTATCAGAGTAATGGTTAGAGTTAGGAAAATGATAAAATGGTCGAACCCATAGGATTATATAAGTTAGATAATTAGGAGGAGACTAAAGGAATAGGTCAGATATTAAGGGGGAGACTAAAGGAAAGAGTTAAGAAAATTCCTAATTTTTCTAAAGGAATAAGTCAAATATTTAGGAGGAGACTAAAAGAAAGAGTTAAGAAAATTTTTAATTTTCCTAATTTTTCAACAAGTTCTCAACGTTTTGTCATCATCAAAAAGGAAAGATTGTCAGTATTATTATATATGATTTTAATGATAACAAAACTTGTAAGAAGTTTGTATGCTTAAATCTCTAAATAATCATATATATGGTTATGAATTAATAAATATAAGTTAACATAAATACAACCATGAATGATTAATTATATAAGCATACTTTCCTCACTTTATGGTGCCCACATAATAAACATTAATTAATCTTTACTGCATAAATTTGCTAAATCATACTAAGCACTATAATTACTTAATCTTTCATATTATGTATTTAATGGAAATGTATATTATTCTTGCTTTACAAAATGATACAATCACATGAGGATAAGATACATTCTAATATTATATATAAAAGCTAACAATGTAGTGAGTGCAGAAAAGTTCAAGTGCAGGATAATGATCATCTGCAAGAAACTGCCATAACTATTTGTTACGTTCCAAAGGAGTTGAACTGATAAAAATTGTAGAAGAAGAAGAAGAAAATAGAAGGTTTGGAGACAAGCAACAAAGAAGGTTACATTAGATGCTTTCGCGAACAAAAAGCAATGTAAGACAAATAAGGCTTCGAAGATGCACTACACCGAGTTTGCATTATCTGTCAACCTCAATGAGAAAATTTCAAACAGAAAAATCCAAGATAAATAAAGTTGAAGACGAAGCCATGGTCAAAGACTACACCAACTAGATAAAACTTATCTGAGATAAAAAAAAAATAATAACAACAACAACAAGAAGAAGCTTCATCAAATACTCAGACAAAGGAAGAAAGAAGAAATTGTCGCCCAAATAATCATGTACAAAGAAGAGAAAATTTTGTATAATCAACAAAGTTAGAAGATTAGATTAGTCTAAGGACAGAAAGATAATATGAACAAAGAAGGAAGTGCAATTTCAGCTAAGTCAAGACAGATAAACTAAGAATGAAAAAATAAAGAAATTGCAAGAACAAACCCCTTCTGTTGCTCGAAGTGTGCTAAATAGTTAAAAAATTTTACCTTGTCTACAGATCAAAGGTTATTTGTTCTGATAGACAAAGTATCAGCCAAAGTAGAAGATGATGTAGAAGTTGCACATTGAGCATAAACGAAGCTAAATAGATAAAGAGATGCTTGGACCAAAAAGGGAGTTCAATAGATAAAGGCATGATCGTCTACAACTTACAACAGATAAATATGACATGCAAAGTATTCAGTCCTAGACAAAGCATAACATAATTTGTCTATTGCTTATATCAAACGGATGTCATACTTTATTTGTTTGACCAAATTAAAGTAACCTTCTTTTGCCACCTTCAACAGATAATGAGGAATAAAAGAAGAAAACTACACTTTGTTTGTTAGTATAAGACAGAGCGAACTTCATTTGTCACCTCCAACAGACAATAAAGAATAAAGGAAAAATATCTCACTTCGTTTGTTCATATAGAAGGAGAAGTTTATTAATCGTGCCACCTAGAGTTAGCTTGTTATCTACAACAGACAAAGCACATATATGAAGGATCGATCAACAAACAAATCTCCTAAAGGAATTTAGGTAAACAAAGCAAAGTTTTTCCATTAGTCAGTCTAACTTCATCTACGTCATTCAAAGTTCGTCTGATACTTACAATAGACAAAATAATTCTTATGAAAGTTCAACTGACAGGCAAACCTATGAAGAATTCGTCTACAACTAATGACAGACAAATGCAAACAGAGAGAGGCCATAACTTATTAGAGAAAAACTCGAGTTATGTGACTAGCATTCAAATAGCATCTACACTCATGCCGACATTGTGCAGACTTATATCATTCACCATTTCCAGTAATAAGCGGTGATGCATAGTTTTCAAAGTTGTGACAGGTCAAACGAGGAACACCTTTTTAACACAGCTCATCCTCATCTCTGAATAGTGATGTAATAGCTCGAGGCAAAGCAAAAAGTCCTAGATTCAATGGCGGAAAATTTGAAACGATCTTATTCATTCAATATTGCTCTCATTTCTGCATTCAATGGAACCCATCTTCTCCAACTATCGAAAGTATGAAGAAGCTATTTAAGGATAAAAAGTAGAACAATTCAAAGGTGGTGAAGAATACTTTTCAAATGAGCTTAAATTTTTGCAAATCCTTCCACCCATGGCCAAAAGCTTAAACCTTTAGTTATTTATTATTAAGCTTAAACCTTCATTTTCTTATGGCCATTGTCTTTGCATTATGAGAAAATTTATATATTACATAAAGCTGAAAGAGAAATCAAATCTTCCCCTATGCTTAAGAGAAATACTATCTTCCCCTATGCTTGAGAGAAATACTATGTAAAAGTATGTAAGTTTTCTGGTAAACTCTAAACTAGAGAGTTGTTGGTGAGCTCTAGAAAACCAACAAGTTTATTAGTGATCTTTGAAACCAATGAGTTTATGGTGAGCTCGTGAAAACCACATTGTATGAGTTGTTGGTGATCTCTTGAAAATTAGCAAGTTTGCTGGTGATCTTTGAAACCAGTGAGTTTCCTGGTGAGCTCATGAAAATCAAAAGAGTACTGGGAGCACTATTATATTTTCATTATATAGGATATAGTAGAACTCAAGGCACAATAAGTATATGCTCTTGAAAGAGTGGATGTAAGGACGGGATACTGAACTACTATAAAATTGTCTTGTGTATGTGCATGTGTTTGTTAATCTATTTTATTCATCATGCATTTTATTATTTATATTATTCATTTTATACCACACCACACATAAGTACAAAAAGAGGAAAATAATCTAACAGTGGTTAAACAATGATTTTTTATTTATCCAATTCATCCCTCCCCTCTTAGGTTAAGTCATCCTATGAGATTTTACAAACTAAACATAAACTATAGGCGTGCATGATGACAGCTCTCGCCCCTTTTGTTTTTTCACAATTTCCCTCCCTTTGCCCCTATCCCCTTTTCCTTATTTCCCTCCCTCCTTCTGTAGGTAGAAGTTTACAGGCAAGCTATTTACCTAAACAATACTGATTTCTCTCCCTTTTTTCTCAAATTCCATAATCTTTCTTATTATCTTCTTTTGTCGCCACCACAACAAGAATGATAAGAACAAGGGCTACTATGCTTGGCATAAAACAGATATTAAAGGCCAAGCCATTTCTAGAGGCAAGGGGAAGGAAGACCACAAGCCTAGGCATCACGCTCCAATGGATGCCTTGGCTATTAGGAACAACAATTTGTGATTATTCCTCATCACTTGTTCATGGGAGTTGAAAAGAGAAGATGTGGTCTCCTCATAAGAAGTTATTAGGCCTTCCACTACTATCCCAAAGATGAAGAATATTTCGATGGAGTTTTCATATTACCTATATTGGTGAAAGTAGAAGTCATGGCTATGCAAGTACTCAATTGAAACATTGAGGCAGAGGGCCTTGGGAAGAGAAATATTCTCTTATGTTGTGGGTGAAGGGCAATAAAGGAGTTTCCATAGGCATCAACGCTAGCGAATGATCCTACTTTATCCTTTCCTTGAGTTCTAAGTTTTTGTCTTTTGTTTCTCTTTTTCTCTTCATTTTCTCCTCTTCTAGATAGAGTTTGGATTGTGATTTGGAGTCTCGAGTACTAAATTTTGGTTTATTTTGAACATGTATTTCTACTTGGATAGTTGCCAAATCTAGTGATGCATGCCCAAAGCATTGTGCTTGATGAATTGATGAACATTGGTACCTATTTTTGTGTTTGGCTCTTTTGGATTTGGAATTTAGTTGCATTTGTTAATCATTTGGATTTTCATTTTATAGCTAGGAATCTTAGAAAAGAGGAGAAAAAGAAATTTTGGGAAGTGTATTGGGATGATGATGAGGTTTGCAGATTTTATATGGTTTGATTTTGCCTACATGATCTATTCGTAAACACTTGGAGCAATCTTGGTTTGTCTTAGTCACTACTCTTGAAATTTGTCTTGCCATTTCTAGCTTTACTTTTTAATTTTTTCAAAATTTTTTTAGCATCTCAAGTTGTCCATATTGTGGCAAGTCCATGTCCTAAAATCCATGATTAGAAGTTGAAAGAAAGATTAGCATTTCATAATTACCTTATTTTGGATATCAATATGTTTGCTTATTGCTTGTTCACTTGATTTCCAATATGCAATTTGTATGTAAGAATATTAACAATGTGGTTCTTATGGTCTATGCCTTTGATGGGCCATCATCTTCTAAAAGTTGTTGAACATTAACCTATTTGCATGTATTGCATTTATAATGCATCATTTCATTCACCCTTTTTACCAAAATATTACCAATATGATAACATTTTAGAAACTCTTCACTAATCAATTTTGACCTAGAATTGACTCAACTCGACCTTAAAAAAATACGGTAGGGTCAACCTTGAACTAAACCAATCTAATAAAATAGTATGGTAGGATTTTTAGAAATAGTGTTAGGCTAAGTTCGATTAAGAATCGAATTGAATCGACCCGAGTTGCACCCCCAATTAACATCCTTATGGTGCTAGAGCATGATAACATGAGTGCTCCATCATAACATACATATCATACTATATATGCTATAAGTCAACCATATTAAGGAGTAACAAAATGAATCCTTACTTTGTCACTACGCGAGTCCTATGGGCTTATAGTCTAAAAATACCCTTTGTAACTTGGAACTATATCATAAAGTTAAAACTTCATGTTGTTGCTTTTATACATTATCCAAGAATGATATATTATTCGATTTAACAAAGCATGTCTAGGAAAGCAGTCAGGTTCAAATGGATTAACATGGGTGTCAAAGGAAAAATCAATAGTACCAGACTAAGAGTTTGTGATTCATTACCTGGGCAATTATATCAAATATGGTTTTGATGTAGTCAGGAGTATAAATGTGTTTAGAAAATAACATACTCTATATTAATTACAAGAGAGATCAAAGATGTTATAAAATATGTGATTAAAATGGTTTAGGGTATGAACCATTTGTAGAATTGCAGTGTTATGTTAATTAGATGATGAATTAATATAACACTCCTTATTAGTATCTTTTCTCTCTTTAAGTCGCATATTCCATTTACCTATATGAAGTGAAAAATTATGCAAGATTTGAGAGATCAATTATACAACGTATATAAGTGGGAGATGTTATTTGTGGATTGTCTATCCACATTGTAATAAAAATCTAAGTGGATCTTGGATTGTGTAGTTGTACAAGTGAATGGATAAGTTTTATTCCTAGTAAGACTTGTATATGGAAAAAGGCTTCCTCTCTTTATATATTCTCTACAGTTGAGGAATCCATTAGTTCTAATCTTTAAGTATTTGGAATGTGTAAATAGTGGAAGACTTTTAACCAACCCACAAAGTGGGAGAAAAGCTTGTGAGGCGAATCTCAAATCCTGAAATCTTATATTTCCTCATAATAAAGTATGTAGCTTATCTTTAATCATCTATATGATAGTTCCCAACATCTTAAATAAATAACAATGCCTAATGATCTTTCTTTGATTTTTTCTCAACTTCCCGTTCTGATTTTCTATCTGAAAGATAATAAAATCACCAAATGCAAACTTTGTAACATTGACCATGATGAACAAAGTCTAATCCTATACTTCCATATTAAGTGCTAAAAAGTTTAGATTGAAGAACATAGAAAGATAATAGAATATACCAAGCAAAATTTCTCCTAAGATTTCTAATTTTTATTACACCAAATTTATAATTTGGGTTACATTTGCCACCTAGACCCACCCAACAGAGTTAAAATACCTATCCCAACCCGATTAAAATTCAATTGGGATCATTTCAAGTTCGAGCTGACACTACCAAAATTACACTCCTATCTAAGACCTCATGTAAACAAATAAACAAGATTTTTCTTCTTTAGATTTTACATACAAAATTTAAAAATTAAGTTAAAAAAGCTTCACTATTTAAACCCATTAAAACTCATTAATATTTTTAAAAAATAATTAGGCCAATTATAAATCATTAATTTTTGTAAAACCCATTACCATATGTCAATATTTGCTATACTTCATTAAACATAAATATCGTTAATTAAAAAAATTCAAATAAAAATATTTTAAAGACTAGAAAACTTAATAGAAGCAAATGTGTGGGATTTTGATGTTCAAAGTCAAAGACTAATGAACCGAATAGAAGTAAAGGTTTATCTTAAACTAAAAATTATAAAATAAAAATTTTATTTAAATCAAATGATTTGATTATGTTTAGGTCATGCCCCAATCCCTCTTTGAGAATTCCGTATAAAAATCCTACAAGACAAAGAAAATGTCAGAGGACGTCGAAGGTGGTTTTGGCACTGGCACTCAGATGCTCAAGCCAGCAAAGGGCCTTAATAGGGATTAGGAGAAATAGAGAGAGTTCATCCAAAGACATGTATACTAGGTATAATTTATTGCTGATCTTGAGTCAATGTATAAGCAGATACGGTGTCGCACTCCAAGACAATTAGGATTACGGGTCTCTTGATTGGAGATGTGTTTTTGAGGAATATACATCCTTTATTCTTATTAACAATCTTTTCTGTGAGGGTACCGATTCTGAGCAAAATTGTGTAAAAGCCATGTGAAAAGTGGTATTCGTGTTAGAGTAGAAGTCTACCAACTATAGTGCTTTTGTGTTATGGTTTCCTAACATTAATCCTCCCTCAAAGAGACCTAGTGGAACCTGTCCACCTAGTTTGCTTGTTCTTTTACTTTTGTTTTTAGGAATTTCTAGACATATTCATAGAGATCTGTTTCCACTATTTATAATGTCAAATGTTGATTTTGAAATGCGACACACTTCTGCTTCTTTCCAATGTCATGTTATTACTTCCTTTTTCTTCGGTACATCCTATGGTCGAAGCCTCCCACGTAATATTCAACGGTCCTTAAAACATCTCCTACTAGATGGTGCTTCCGCTTATGTGGGCGCGATAGGGGTCATAAACCACATAACACCAGGCTTCTAAAGTCGTCACACTTTCAGAATCGTCCAGCTATTTGCTTACATATTTGTAGGGGTATTTGTTTGCATCACTGCCTTTGGTTGCTTATAGGTGCTTTTGCTTTTTCTGATGTTATTGCTTACTCGAGTGTTACCACTTTCAAAGTTTACCATGGGTAATAGCAAGCGGTATTGCTTAGCTACTTCTAATAAGATCAGGGTGTGGACGTGCTTAGAAGTGGAGATGGATAATGAATATTAAATACTTGTTTGCTATAGAGAAAAAAGATTCTATTGGCTCATATAGCTTTTTGTCCTTTAGCACTTTTTGAAAGTTGTCCTTTAGCACTTTTTGAAAAGCAACATCAGGACATTGGCTACTTCGTAACCTTTAAGTATGGCTTCTTGATGTTTGTTTTCATCACATTGGTTTTCACAGCTAAGAACGAGAAATTTGACCATGTAAATTGTTAGTGTAAATGCATAGTTTTGATGACAAAACAAAACTTGATTAAGTTATACTAATGAATATTTATTATATGTTTTAAGTATGTAGAAATAGGTTACAAAAGCATAAAAATATGCAAATGAAGTTTAACACTTCAAAAAAATAGAAGAAGAAATCAGGAGCTTCAAATCCTAATGATAGTCAGATGCATCGGACAAATGAAAAGCTCAAGACAAAGATGAAAAAATAGACTAATCGTCCATGTCATAAAGATCTATCCAATGTATATTATATTGATTACATGGTTAAATCAAAAGATGAAGCTACAATCAGAAATTCTGTTCATCTGCAATTTGAAGATCATCCAAATCAATCACGAATAAAGCAGAGTGAAGAAGAAATTCATCTAAAGCTTCAAGGCAAATGCCTCAAACAAATGTAAGAGGCTACATACAAACTAGAATGAATAGTAACTTCATCCAAAGACTTAAGGCAGATACCCTGGACAAATGCATAAGACAAAAATGAGCTTCGGATAAATTAATGATTCAGTAAGTTTGTTAGAAACTTACTTTGGGTAAATGGGATGAAGCATGGGATAAAGCAGAATGAGAGAACTTTGTCTGATCAAGAATGGATAAGCAAAATTTGTCCAAAATTAACTTCGAACAAAGTAACGGTTCAGTGGGTTTGTTCAAAATTTACTTGGGGTAAATGAAATGAAGCATGTGACAAATTAAATCGGGAGAATTTGCCCGAACTTAATGCCTTCTTCCTAAAACTGTGAAATGGATAGAGCTACAGATACTTCTTTACCTAATACATGCCCAAAGCAGAAATTTGTCTTCTCACTCAAGGCAAGAATGGTGTTACAGGCATTTTAGCTAATAAGAATTAATTAAGGAGATGACGATTTTAAAAGAGCTAATCGGAATGATCCTTTACAACTAATGAAAGTCACCTACCATCGATGGCTAGAATTTAAAGTAAATATAAATGGAGTAAAGGTAAATGAAAGAAATAACTTTTGAGAAGAAGAGATATTAATTGTTTATTCTATTCAGAGCTACAACCTTCATTCATCCTTCAACAGAATTGAGAGCCTTTGTACTTAATCCTTCTTCATCATTTCTAAAAGGCCTCCACCTACTTTCTAGAAAGACCATTCACCTCTGCATTTAAACCTTCAAATTCTTCCCTTGAGCTTATAGTGAGATATTTGTAAAGTGTGCTTAAACTTTCACATCCTTTCATATCAGTAATTGCCTTGAGTTGGTAAGCATGTTGACTAGGCTCAAGAAGAGTTGTGACTATTTGAGTGCAGACAAGAGCTATTTGGTTATGCCCCTTAGAGATAGAATCTAGAAGAGTACTGAGTGGATTGGTTTACGCCCCCTAGAGCTAGATTGGTGGAAACACTATGTAAGCCCCCTAAAGCTAATCTAGAAGAGTATGGGGAGCATTATTGTATTTTTGCTATAGTGAGATAGTAGAACCCAAGACACTAAGAGAAAAGCATGCTTGGAAGAGTGAAGTAGGGATGATTACTTGAACCACTATAAAAATTTTTGTCTTACTTATTTGCATGATTACTGTTTGATTACCTTGCCTGCTAGAAGGACATTACATCTCACATGGGTTAAGAAAAAAGTTTTAAATTCCCAATTCATCCCTCCCCTCTTGGGCATTTGCCTTCTTTTGGGAACCAAAGGAAGATTAGAAAGGGGAATTTGGTGATTTTGAAATTCGAGCTCTTGGTTTGAGATGTTTGTGTAAGTCCATCCCTTCCTATTTATCATGTTCAGTTGGAGTGGATGCATCTTTCTGGATCCACACATGTGATTTTTGCAAATTCGCCTTTTATCAGCTCTCTTGTGACTTTTGCAAATCTGCATGCATGGTTTTTGCAGATCTGCTTTGTCATGCCCCACCTTTCGCGATACGATTTATCATTTTACACTGAGATTTCACCTAAATTTGCCTACTTTTAGGGTGGGGTGTTCTATCCAAAATTTGGCAAAGCCTCCTCTGAATTTCATCCATTCAAACCTGTATAATCATACTAGACATTAACTTCAAATAAATCAATGAAACAAATTTAAAACAAACATACCCAAATTCCCATAGCCCAAGATCTGGGTTAAATCATGATGGCAATAAACCTAATTTATTTACAATTACAATTACCTTTTTATGATATGCCACTCCATCTATTATACATCAATGGAAATCTATTAAATATAATCAGCTAACTACCAATACATAATGAAATTTATATTTACAATTCATAATATCACAATGAATAAGTCTTCAATCTTGCTCAACAATCCCAATTCATACTTGGGAAATCTTCACCTGGTCTGTTAGCTAAAAAATAAAATGAATAAGAAGGCGTGAGTCTGAGCAACTCAGTAAGTAAGCATGTAATAACAAAATATAATCAATAATCCACATACATTATGTTCAATTTCAACAATAGACTAAATTCATGCTCAATATTGTTGTATCTCAAACATTACTACTTCATCATCACAATTACCAATTTTCATAAATTACACATACTATCCAATGGGATGTTCTTCATCCCTTTCAATAAACAACCATACATATGAATAATAATCATATGATGAACATCAATAATCCAAACCAAGGTATACCCACTATCCTAACAAATTAAATACACCAATCTTCAACACATATGGGATGTTCACAATCCCTAACCAAAACAATCATGCCCGGATACAATTAAATGGGATTTTCATCCCCAAATATATCATATAATTAATTAAGGATGAGCGCCTACTTTCCTCAGGTTATTCCCAACCATTCCTTCAATTCTACATCTTTTCATCCTTCTCCGATCATCTTGTATAGGGTAACAATACCATTCATTACACACATAACTCGAATTGATTTCTTTCAAACTAATGAATATGATTTATGGCTAAACCCATATCTCAATAGAAACTCTTAATTAATTTTCATATTTAACTATATGGAATCCAAATCTTTATGCAATATAATTATCGTGCCATTAACCTTACTGATCAAAATAAACCAGTTAGTTAAGTCCTCAACTCACCCAACTTTGTCACTTAATTATTTTAAAGTCAAAATCCTTTTTAACCCAATTTGGGTTTTTGTTCAAAAATCAGATTTTTCATTCCCAAACAACTCAAACAAATCCCAAAATAATTTAATTCATGTCTTAATCATTTTTTCCATAATTATTACTTATAAACTACCAAATTGGGCAAAAATCGCTGTTCACAGATTGGGTAGAAATTCAAGCAAGCTAAATCCATGGATTATTATGTCCAAATCACTATAATCAACCCATACAACCATTTCCCCCATAATTTCCATACCAAATTCATCATTTTCCCCAAAAATATCTATTCATAGAAACCCTAATAACCCTAAAATCTAATTTTTATGCCCAAATCAGTTTTAACATATTATTAAGCATAGCTAAATGATTTTTCCCATGATTTATACAACATATATTATGAAATTTCTTCCAAAAATCATTATTCACAGAATTTATAAAACCCTAGCTAAGCAAAAACAAAAATTCGGATGGGAAAAATCATCTTATTAGAGATTCCCAGCATAACTTCCATTCATGGATGAAAATCCAAGCTCAAAGTTCCAAGTAGCATCATCCATTTGTGCCAAACAATGTCTTTTTCGCCAATCCACAAATCCAATAGTTGGGTTTTATCTTCTTCAAGAAACAATGGATTCTTACTTAAAATAGGAATTCCCTAGCTAAATTATGGTGGAATCATGCTAAACGGAGTCTAGGGCATAATTTTGAGGCATGGGAGAAGAAGTAAAATGAAAAATAATAAAACAGAATGGGTTTAGGGGGTTAAAAAGTTGAGTTTTTATGGTGCTCTGACATGTCAGCAGACTCAGCAAGGTCTTGCTGGACAACCAAAAGGGACAATTTTGGGACCTTACCATGGCAAAAAATGACCTTGCCGTAGCAGAAAAAAGACTTTACCATGGCAAGGAAAAGTCTTGTCATGGAGGCTCTCATTGGATGCCAAAAAAGTCATTTTCTGGAGTCTTGTCGCGGCAAAGAAAAGTCTTATCACGGCAAGCTCTTTCTGTTCGATATAGTGATAATATTTTAATCATAACTTTTGCATCAGATGTCCAAATGACTTAATTTTTGAGGAATTGGAAATATAACTTCAAGGGATATAAATGTTATGTTAACAACATTTTCTAAATCAGCCCAAAAGCATGTCAAAAATATCCATGAAGTTGACCCATCATATTCATCTTGTTATTTTTCAGTCATTTAGAATAGCTTTGGTAATCATAACTTTATCATAAAATATCAGAATTGAGTAATTTTTCCTCCATTGGATAAATAATTTCATGACTTACAACTTTTATGGTAAACATATTTTCAAATTAGTCCATTATCTATGTCTAAATTCAATCACAATAAATCCTTTTTTTAAATTCAATTTTTACACTTATGAAAAATCACCATAGCCCCATTTTATATAAAATACTTCAAATCTCCCAATAATCACTTCTCACACATCACATACATGAAATAAGACTTGTTTATGCTATTTACCACTTGATTTGAAGTCAATTTTCAAAAATCACTCATTCAATTATTTTTAACCAAATTTCTCTAAATTTTCTTTTATAATGACTTCACACACCTTTTTTATTCTAAGATGCATCCAAATCTTAAACCAAGATTCCTCACACATCACATACATTAAGAAAAATATGTTTATGCTATTTTCTATCTCATTTGAGCTCAATTATCAAAAATCACCTATTAAGTTCATTTTAGTCAAATTTTTTGTCATAAGTAACTCCATATGCCATTTTCATTTCAATTTACATCCAAAACTCAAATTAATGTTTCACACACATTACACTACACATAAAAACTATCTTTAGTCATTCACATTAATCATAGATATGTTTTTCCCAAATTCACCATTTCAGTTCTTTTTACAGAACATTCAACTCAATGATTTAAAATTGAAAGAGTGTCTCTAAAGTTCAATTTAAAACCTCATACATGTCACATTATGCTTAATAAGTATGTTTAATTAGTCACTAAAGTCATATAAATGACTTAACTCAAAATCATTACTTGGGTTCATATCACTCCATTTAGTCTTCCATAGCAATTTATTTATGAAACACTGTATATTACTTCAATTCTTCACTTTACTGTAATGCGAAAAATTTCTCCCAAATTTCAACACCACAAGTGTTACATGCTTTCCTTAATGCATATGTGTTTTTTGTAGATCTACCTTTTATCAATGCCCATGTGTCTTTTGAGGATCCGTTTTTCTCAATGCATGTGTTTTTTGCGAATCCATCTTTTATCAATGAGCATGTGACTTTTATGGACCTGCTTGCATGGTTTTTGCAGATCCACTTTTCTCAATGCATATGTGTTTTTTGCAAATTTTCCTTTTATCAATGCCCATGTGACTTTTACAGATCCTCCTACATGGTTTTTGCGGATCCACTTTCCTCAACTCATATGTGACTTTTGCATAACCACATACATGGCTTTTGCGAATTCGCTTTCCTTAGTGCTAATAATGGCCTCCCTCTTTCCAAATTTGGAGTTGGGTGAAATGCTTCCAAAATCTCTTCTTATTACAAGTTAGGGTTGTTGTTTTCTTTTTTCACGCTTCTGGGATCCCTTCCATTTGCAGGTTCAAGTTTCACTTTTTGAATCCCTTCTTATTGCAGGTTTGGGTTTTGCTTTCAAAATCTCTTTCTATTGTAGGTTCAAGTTCTATTTTCAGAATCCTTTTCTATTGTAGGTTCGAATTCCACTTTCACAATCCCTTCTTATTGCAAGTTCGGGTTCCGCTCTAGGAATCCCTTTCTATTGCAGGTTCGGGTTTTGATTTTCTTTTTCATGATTCCAGAATCCCTTCCTATTGCAGGTTTAGGTTCCGATTTTCTTTTCCACGGTTCCAGTATCCCTTCTTATTGCAGGTTCAAGTTTCAATTTTCTTTTCCACAGTTCTAGGATCCCTTCCTATTGCAGGTTCAAGTTTCGACTTTTTTTTTCATGGTTTTGGGATCCCTTCCTTTTGCAAGTTCAGGTTCCAGTCTTCTTTTCCATGGTTCCAAAATCCCTTCCTATTACAGGTTCGAGTTCCTTTCTTGAATTTTGCTTTAAGAGAGGAGCGAAGACATTTGTGATAAAAGATGCTTCATCAATTAAAATATAATATTTTACGAGAAAGTATAATTTGAATACTCAAGGACATGAAAGTTGTAACCATGAATTTACTATAACATAAATATTCAAGTAATAAATTAATTTGTTTATCTTAAGCTCTTCTTTTGAAGAGAGTGGTTCTGCTTGACGTGAATTTGCCAGTGATCGTGTTATGATCCCATCTGTTGGAAGATTAACTTCTGTTGTGGTATCTTTTTCCTGCTCTCTAGGAATTATTTCTCTTTATTTGTGGGCACCCTCCTTTCTATTGGTTGCACATCCCCTTCCTCACCCATTATCGATCACATATTGCTGCAGTCTTCCTCTTTTGATTAAATTTTTAATTTCTTCTCTGAGTTACCTGTAGTCTTCGATATTGTGTCCCTTGTCTTTTTATGGTGGAGGCAATATTTTTGTGATTTTTACCTTCTGGTATTTGACCATAGTGAGCGAGGTTGAGTAAGATAGTCTTGATTTTTAATTTTTTGATAGATGTACGTGCGAGACCTATTTAAAGGAGTATAGTTTTCATTTTTGTCTTTCTCTTTTATGGGGAGGGACCCCTTACTTTCTTGGATGAATCTCCTTCTTGGTGCGAGATCCATTGCAATTGTATGCTTCAACAAATTCTTCTACAATAATGTGACTGTTCAAGGCTTCTAGGAGTTGTGGGTAACTCTTAGGTGATTCCAGATGCAGGTGATATTTAATCTATTTACTTTTTATTCCATTCTATAGTACTATCATTGCTACAGTTTGGTCCAGTGCCTCAATATCCAAAGTAAGCTAGTTGACCCTATAGGCATACTCCTTAAGAGTCTCTCTTTCTTTTTGTCTGACCACCATCAATGATTCAACAGTTCTCTTTTGCCTTCTTTGCCCCATGAAACTGGCCAAGAAGCATTTTTATAGCTCTCTAAACATACTTATAAATTCAGGATCCAAAGTATGAAACCAAGACAGTGCGACTCCTTTCAGGGTGGGTTGGAAAGCTCGACATTTAATAACTATGGAAGCCCTCACTAGGTTCAATGGACTATCAAACCTAGAAAAATGATCTCCTAGATCTATCGTACCATCATAAGCATCCACATGAGGTACCTTAAATCCTTTCAGAAGAGGTTTGTCCATGATATCTTTTATGAAGGGCGGTTGCTTGATGATTCCTTCATAGTTCATGAGTCTTTTGGGAATTCTTCTTTCCAATCCTTTAATTAATTTTGGGTTTCCGTTTACTCTTGCAATTGTGCTTTTTTTCCCTTGGTTCGTGGATGGTTTTAGCATTTAGATGCCTTTGGACCAATTCCTTAACCGCATTGGTGGATAGGGCCAACCATTTGGTAGTCCTCCTGATGTTTTCTTCGTTTAAAAACGAAACTGCTTGATTTTTGACTTGAGCTATGGCAAATTCATCTTCTCTGATCTGAGCATTGATGACTCCATTTGGGATTGGCTCATATAAAGGCAAGGTAACGGGTCCTCTTCCTTGTGGAAACAGCGAAGGCTTTTACCTCCAAGTCTCATTACCAATCTCGAAGTTGGTTTGCGGATCTGCAGTAATCCCTACTTCAATTCGATGAGCAATGTGTGGATTGATAGGGGGATTGAGGGCTAATGATTATAGTTGGAGATTCTTTTGGGAACCATTTAAAAATTTCTAGTCATAGAACTACCTTTGCTCCCTCTGGTTGCTGCATCATCTATTGCATCATAGCATGGTTAGCTTGTAGCAATTGCTAAAGAAGCAAATCAGTTCTGTAAGTGGTTGTATTGGGTCTTGAAAGGTGTTAATCAGTAACAGGAGATAGATTGTCCCCTGTTGAAGGGTTTGGAGGAACATTCATGTTGGTTGGTTGTTCGTCCGATATAGCTTTGCTTCAATGAACGTTCCCACAGATGAAGAATGTTTGGGTTGTGCCTAAATTACTCTCTAAGAATCCTATGTGAAGATCCTGCAAAATAAAAAAATGTCAAAGGGCATCGGAGGTAGTCCCAACATTGGCACTCCTATGTTCAAGTCAGTAAGGGACTTTAGTAGGAATTATGAGAGATAGAGAGAGCTCATTCAAAGACGTGCATACCTGGTATATTTATAACTGATCTTGGGTCAGTGCGTAAGCAAATATGGTGTCGCACTTAGGATTATGGGTCTTTTGACTGGAGATGCATTTTTGAGGAATATACATCCTCTATTCTTATAAGAATATTGTCTATGGGGGTACCGATTCCGAGCAGAACTGTATAAAAGTCATGTGAAAAGCGGTAGTCGTGTTAGAGTAGAAGTCTACTGATTATAGCGCTTTTGTGTTATGGTTTCCTAAAAGTTATCTTAAACTAAAAATTATAAAATAAAAATTTTATTTATATCAAATGATTTGATTATAATAAATTATTTAACAATAACATAACTTTTACCTCAATCCAAAACTTAAGATAGCCTTATAATATAATTATAAAATATATTTTATGATGTTTTTCTTTCTTTGCTTTAGTAAAATAATAAATTATAGAAAGCAAAGAAAGAAAAACATCATAAAATATATTTTAAGTAATAATGACCCATTTTCCCTTCTTTGCTTGCATGAAATAATAAACTATGATAATTAAAAATATATTATTGTTCATGACTAAATAAAATCATTTGATTTCAATAAATTATTTTTTATAATTTACTTTAATAATGAATACTTATAATTAAATTAATAAAATTCTTATTTTTATAGCTTTCATCGATTAAAATTAATTTTTCATGCAAATTAACCTAAGTAATAAGAATATTAAACAATATTCTCAATTTAATACTTCAATTCATGTGACACCTCATTGCTAAAGAGATATTAGTCATAACATAAATAAGGTTAGCATAAAATAAAAGATAATAATTAAAAATATAAATAATAATAAATTAATTAAAACATAGATAATGAAAAATAAGATTAATATGAAAAATAGATGTTAAATCGAATCTTTCATGAAAATTAAATAAAATCAATTATACTTAACCCATAACACTCAGGTGGAGAATCGATTTTTAAGCAATTTCGCTTAGCATATTTTAAGCAATTCCGTTTAGCTTGATTATGCCTATGGATCCATCCGTAAGGTAATCCGCTTTTCATAAGAAAAAAAAGAACTCCTTATTTCACAACCCAATAATACCCTTACATGAGATCCTAAATCAATAATTTGGGCCTATATTATTTATTAGATAATTTAATTTATTAGAATATTTTAAAATTATTTAATTTTCTTAATAACAACAAGTTGAATATTAAAATTAGCCATATTAAAAAACTATACAGCATAATTTTTTAATGGTTGAAATTGTTTTAGGAAAATATATATATGTTTACAGTCCAAATTATTATATATATTTAACTATATAAAAAATTTTAAAAATTTCTAAACTCAAACCAGTGGCCCATGGCCATGTTAGGACTTTCTTAATAAATATATAATTTTGATAATTTACATTCAGTGCAGCTCAGTTTGATATA
>JAYJMB010048425.1:29016-75805 GCA_036873735.1 Pouteria campechiana
CTTTTTTCACACTTCTCTACGTCCATTTTACCGCCGCATCTTTTTCCATTCCTAAACACACCTAACCATGCTTTTTCTAGTTGGGTGAGTTGGGTTTGGGTTCAAGTGGCACCGATTTCCACCCTTATCTTATAATGCTTAGCTTTTTCAACCGTTGTCCAAATAGAATCTTAATGTTATTTTTAAATATAAAAGGGTTAATTTTATTTATGTTTCTCAACTAAATTTTTTCCAATTTTATTTATTTTTCTATGCTGAATTTACTTCCCTCGTTAAGGTAGTTATATGTAATTGTGCTGAAGATCAAAGAATCAAGTGGAAACAAGCAAGTTAATCTATAGTGGAAGAAAAATTCAAGTATCATTGATTTTTCGTCAATGCCACGTGATTAGTAAGCTTTAATTTTTCAGCACAATTGAAGTTTCTCCATGGTTAAACACACGCCTTGATTAAGATGCAATGGATGTTTCTTATGATAGTGGAAGGCTGACATTGCAAATTCAAATTTTAAAAATAGTCCTTTTGTACAACATCAGGTTGAAAAAAACAAGAAAATTTCCGAAATCAAAGAAAATGAAAAGAAAAATTTTCAAAATGAAAGAAACTGGGGGGAAAATGCCTCATTACCATAGATGGCATGAAAGCGTGCATGGAAATTATCTAATCAAATAGCCTACCATACGAATACTAAAACCAAATGCGAGAATTGAGCTTGAGGATGGTACAAACGCCAAACTTAAGTGGCTCAATTGATAAACACTAAAAGCCCCAAAAACATCAATGGGAGATTGGGGGTAAAATAACAGCACACTGGTAGACTAGACAGAAGATTTCAGCTCCTGTTGGATGGCCTTCTCCAGCCACGCCTCGGCATCCTGCATCATGCCTGGGCTCAGTCTCACCATCAAAATGCAGAATTCTGTCTGATTGAGTGCCCCATCTCCGTCAAGATCTCCTTCTTTCACCATCGCCTCTGCATCTTCTTTGCTCATCCCTTCCATCCCCAGAATCGCGGAATTCCTCCTGAGGCTTTCCGACGTAATGACGCCCGTCGCAGGGTCCGCCAGGAGACGAAATCCGCCGCATAGCTCCGATACAAAAGCATCAGCTTCAAGCTTCTCTGCCAGAACCGGTAACAAATCCTCATACTCCGCCTTATTCATCTTTGTTTCTCCATCACCCATTTTTCGGTGCTTGGCAGAGCAAACGCATGCGTTTAAAACTTTGCAGATGAAGGCCACTGTTTCCAACTGCACGGCCACATTAAAAGACGAAACGCAGGCTGTCGGTAGTAGAAAAGACATTTTAAACCATGCAAGTAAAATTCATCGTTTTAAGAGATGAGATTGGTGGTCCATAAATTTATCCGATGCCATGGGGACAATAGGATATGCGATGGTATCCGTCGTTGCTTCTTCGCAGTTTCCGTTTCTGTCGTTTTCCCATTTTCTCTCTTGTCATTGCGTCCTTGAAATAAATGTCTCATGTGTCGTCAGTCTTACATTAATTAATGGGCACTCATAATCCATTCTTTACATGATCGTCGATGGATCATTTCCCAGTCCATTGCACATCATTTCCTATGAGAATGCGCCATTTGAGTTAATTCAGCCGTCCATATGCACACACATTAGTGAAACAGCCTCTCGACATACATAGTGTTTGGAATTTTATAAAACGATGTTGCAAAAAGTCTCTAATCCGATTACAAGATTCCAAAGATTCTAACTCTTACACACGTATTTTTTGCAGACAAGATTGACCGACTGAAGGACGGCTAGGAAAATGATGGATGATGGCAAACCTAACCTTATCTAGCAAGCTATGTCATTGGAAAGATAAAATGAATTATTAAGTGGCATTTAATTGGTGTATGAAAGATGCTGCTAAGGAAATTCCGGGTTGGGTCATTCACCGATCATTCATGGCGCCAAAGCCATCGATGTACAGCCAAGTGGAATTGGTGGAGGCAAGTGGGACAAATTGAAGGATCCCGTGATCGGTGGCATATCCGGAAGTTGATTGTCGTCGGGACTCTTTGGTTTGGCTGTCAGGAAAGTTGTCCGCAACTGGGAGAAGAAAGATTTCCATCGGTTAATGCGATTACTTTCTGGCGCAATGCATCATTACAGATTCCAGAAAAGACAGTAGTAGTCCAGAAATTATTATCAGCACCTGAATTACACACGAATCATCTACTCCCATTCCAACTTTAAAGTACAATCAAAATCCAATTTAAAATCAGAATGATTATTTAGTATTTCTAACTTATTTTTTCAATATTGGATCCACTCAATCTAACTCATACGCACAAAACTGATGGACCTTGTAGAATATAAGATGCCTCAAAAACTTTATAAAAAAAAAAAGATAATAAAAATGTTTAGAAAAAATTCAAAATTTTATTGTACAAATGTCAATATAAGAAATTTACTTTTGGATAATAAATACTTTTGTTGTCTAAAGCCTATATTTTGATGTAAATAAACATTTGCCGCATGAATTTTTGTTAGGTTGCATAAGCGCTGTCATTGATGGTCATTGGTAACAAAACTAAATAAATCTATTGCATATTAATTACATAAATCGTAATGGTAGTGGTTCTATATTTTACTTAAGCAACCAAATGAATTTTGGTTGCAAAATTAATTGCCAAAGGCCGGCTTCGGGGATGGGGGGAATGATGTTAGTGATCAAGTGATGTAAGTTGTAAATTAAATAAGAAAATAGATGGGCTTTTTAATAGAAAAGATAAGTAGATAAAAACTAAAATTTATTAAAATAAGTATATGTAACATGATTAGAAGTGTTTTATGCTATTTGCAAACATAAGTTGATCTCTATTCAAACACCTCACGGTGGCAAATTGATGATGAGAAAAATGGGCATGAAAGAACCTAACTAAAGTTTTCTAATCGAAAATGTTAGAATTTTCTAAAATTTAATTTTTTAAATTATATTATATATATAGTTAACACAAGATGATTAATGGCAAAGTCATAAATTTTTTATTACCTAACTAAAGTTTTCAGGTTCGAATTTTCTAACTTAGTGAAAAAAAAAGGAAAGAATTACTCATCTCTTTCCAACGAGAGACCAGGACAGAGCAAAAAGAAGTAGAATTTGAAAAAGTGTATTAAATAAATGCGAAGCCTTACAAAGCTATGCGACATGCATTTATAGATATGGAAATTCAAATCAGAGGTGCGACGTGGCTTTGAGTAATTCAAAGGCTATTGTTGAATCGCTTAAATGGGTATGTGGTGTTGTACGACTATAGTGTATTCACGTGTAAGGGTTGTCCGGATCAACAGGATCAAACACTTCATGTAATGTGCATGCCATGGAAGAACATTTCCAATGAACCATTCTATATGTTTTCCGCAACTTACGTTCAATGGGCAGACAGTTGCATTCTTGTGACTATAAAAGCATGATCCGCAAAGGATAAAATCAATTCTCTCCATTCAATCCTCTCTAAGAAAGGTTTGACCAATCAGTCACTCTCATCTTCCAAGCTACTACCAATCTATTACTCATCTTTCATCCAAACAAGATAAGATAATTCATTGTCATCAAATTGTTCAGTGACCAATTAGAAAACTACTTTTTCTCTTTGGCATTAAGGTTTATAAATTATATCTCAGAGGCAACTGTAAATACTCTAAAGCAGTAGTATAGGGTGCATAATTGCCTAAAAGATATCGACTTTATTACATGCCTTTTGTAAACTAGATATTTGTATTTCATTTTATTTCATTTATTTTCTTATAGTCCCTCCTTCTCTCTTTTTGCCCCCAACAATCTTTAAGCAATTATTCCATCATAGATACAATGACCTATTCATTATCTAACATTTTGCTTGTCAAACCTAAAAACTAAAATACCAAAGTTGAACAGCTACAATAGCACCAACTTCAAAAGATGGTAACAACAACTTCATCTCTACTTTACTCAAATTGGAGTCGTTTATGTTCTCACCACTCAAAAACCTGAAGAAAAATAGGATGAGACTTTACAAGAATTTCGTAAAAGAATGAAGTGGGAACTTGAGAACTATGTCTGCAGAGGACATATCTTCGACTCACTTTCAAATACCCTCTTCAACATCTACCAGAATGTGGCTACAGCAAAACAAATTTGGAATGCACTTCAACATAAATTCAATATTAAAAATGCTAGCGCCAAGAAAATTCTTGTAAGTCATTTTAGATTATTTTATGACCAACGATAAACTGATCCTTGACCAAGTTCATGAGATTCATCATATTGTCAATTAATTAAAGGATGATGGTAACAAGATGAATAAGTCTATTATTATTGGTTCTATTATTGCAAAACTACCTTCTAGCTGGAATAACCACCATAAGAATTTGAAGCAAATGAAGAAAAAATGACTTTAGATGATCTTGCTTTAAATTTTAAAATTGAAAAGAAAAGAAAGAAGAGCATGATTAACTTAAAGCTCATATGGTAGAAAGCCAAGAAAAAGGTGATCATTAATAATAATAAACTCTTTAAAAGGTTTAACTTAAATACTAACAAAATTTTATTTAAGAAGCGTAAAGGACCTTGCTTTCATTGCAAAAAGATGGGTCACTTGAAAAAAGAATGTAGACTTCTTAAAAGGAAGTATAATTCTTATTCAAGACCCAACAATAAAAAATGTCTTGAAATACATATGGTTGAAGATAACTTTGTTGCTATGATATTTAAGCTTTTTTTTATGGGCGATGACTAAAGTTGGTGGCTTGATTCTGGAGCCACTAGGCATGTTTATAAAGACAAAAATTAATTTAAAACTTATGAAAGTGAAAGGAAAGAAAATTATCTTTTCATGGGTAATTCATCTATTGCTAAAGTAGTGGGCTTAGGAACAGTTGTCTTAAGGCTAACTTCTGGCAAATCTCTCTCTCACAAACATATTTCATGTACCAGAAATTCACAAAAATCTTATCTCATCCAGTCTTCCTAATAAATATGGGTTTAAGTTGCCATTTGAGTCTGATCAATTTATCATGTCCAAAGGGGTTATATTTGTTGGAAAAGAATATGTTGTAGATAACATATTTAAAATAAATGTAAATAGTGAAGCTAGTTCTTCTGCTTATATTGTTGACTCTTTTTCTTTATGACATGATAGATTAGGTCATGTGAATTTTAAAAACATGAACATTATGATGAAAGTAGGTTTATTTCTCAAATGTTCTAATCAATTCTTAGATAAACGTAAAGTTTGTGTGCAAACGATGATAACTAAGAAACCATTTCAAAAAGTTGAAAGAAATTCAGAATTATTAATTCCCAAATGTCCTAAACAATTTTTAGATAAATGTAAAGTTTATGTGCAAACCAAGATAACTAAGAAACCATTTCAAAAGTTGAAAGAATTCAAGATTATTAGATTTAATTCATTCACACATATGTAAAATGAAAAATACTTTAAACAAAGGTGAAAAAGATACTTTTTAACCTTCATAGATAATTATAGCAAACATGCTTATGTATATTTGCTAAGAAATTAAGATGAAGCCCTAGAAAAATTTAAATCTTATATAATAGAGGTGGAAAATCAACTAGAAAAAATTATTAAATTTCTTAAATTAGATAAAGGTGGTGAAGACTTTAATGACTTTTGTGAAAATGTTGGAATAATTCACCAAGTTAACAAACTTAGGCTTAAACAAAAGTTGGTGGGGAGAAACTCTTTTAACAGATGTCATATTCTTAATAGAATTTTTCATAAGAAAACAAAAAATACTTATGAATTATGGAAAAATAAGGTGCCTAATCTAAAATACTTAAATGTATGGAGGTGCAGAGCTTAGTTAGACTGCCTGATCCTAAAAAACTAAAATTAGATAATAAAGGAATAGAATGCATATTTATAGGTTATGCTATAAATAATAAAGCCTATTGATTTTTGTGAAAGAACCTAACAGTCAAATTCATCAAAAATACCATTATTGAATATAAAAATGTAGAATTTTTTTAGAATACTTACAAATCAATTCGTAGGCTAAATCAGAATGATAACACTTCTTCTTAACTATCGGATCAATTTATAAGAATCGATTCTCAGCCATCAAATCAACCTATAGAAATTGAAGATGAGAACTTAAGAAATAAGAGACCCAAGAGCGATCCAAACTTTAGATTTGGATCGGATTTCTATCTTTTCTTAGTAAAAGGATCAAGAGAAGAAATAAAAAAAAAATATATGATTGTTTCTCATACAGAGGGAGATCCATTTACCTATGAAGAGGCTAGAAAATCTCCTGATGCTGCATTTTAGAAAGAAGCTATACAAAATGAAATGGATTCAATCATGGAAAATGGTAAGCAAAAGTTAGTAATTTTACCACCTGTGTTAAAAGTTATAGGTTGTAAATGAATATTTAGAAAGAAACTAAAAATAGACAATTCAATTGACAAATTTAAGGCTAGGTTAATAACTAAAGGGTCTAAATAGAAAAAAAGTATTGATTTCTTTGACACATATTCTATAGTAGCTAGAATATCAACCATTAGATTATTAATGACTTTATCATCAGTTTATCATCTTGAAATTCACCATCCTGAAATTGACCAAATAGATGTAAAAATTATTTTTCTAAATGGAGAATTAGAAGAAGAAATCTACATGGAACAACCTGATGTTTTGTTATACCTAGTTAAGAAAATAAAGTTTGCAAATTAATTAAATCTGTATACGGTTTAAAATAAGTTCTTAAGCAATGGCATGAAAAATTAAATAAAATTGTACTTTTAAATGATTTTAAACTCAATGAATTAGACAAATGTGTGTATAATAAATTTTCTTATAATAGATGTGTTATTATATGCTTTTATGTGGATGATATGCTTATCTTTGGTATTGACATAGAAATTATTGAAGAGATTAAAAGGTTCTTATCTATTAGCTTTAACATGAAAGACATGGAAGAGCAAATGTTATTTTAGGCATCAAGATCATCAGAGATAGTATCTTATATTCTCTCACTCATTATATTGAGAAAATTCTTAAAAGGTTCAATCATTTTGATACTAGTCTTGTTTCTTCTCCTTTTAATCCAAGTATTAAGTAACGTAAAGATAATGATATATCAAAAGCACAACTAGAGTATGCTAAAGTGATTGGTAGTTTGATTTATGTCATGTATTGCGCTAGACCTAATATTACTTATGTTGTCAGAGTACGTAGTAGGTTTATTCATAATCTAGGGTATATGCATTGGAATGCAATGTATAGAGTATTGAAATATTTGAAAAAGTTCATAAACTATGGATTGCATTTCAATGGTGAACCCATTATATTGGAAGGATATAGTGATGCTAGTTAGATTTCTGATAGATTAGAATCTATGTCTACTAGCAGTTGGATTTTTATCCTTGGGGAAGCTGTTATTTCATTGGCTTCTAAAAGAAAACTTGCATTACTCACTCTACCATGAAATCAAAGTTTCTTGCTTTGGCTGCAACAAGAAAAGAGGCAGAGTGGTTTAGAAATTTATTACTTAAAATTCTAATTTGGCTTAAGCCAATGCCTTTTATTTATTTGCATTGTGATAGCGAGACAACTTTGTCGAGAGCATACAATAAAATTTATAATGGTAAGTTTAGACATATTGCATTAAGACATAATTATGTAAGGCAATTGCTCCAAGATGGAGTAGTTAACATTGACTTTGTTAGATCAAGTTAAAATTTAGCAAATTCGCTTACCAAAGGCCTTACAAGAGATATGATTGGGAAAAAGGCCAAAGGGATGAGACTAAAACCCATTATATAAGTTCTAATAATAGAAATTCAACTCTAAGCTTATAACCCAAGTCAAGAGTTCAATGAGCGAAGTATGTTAATTAGTGATTTGCAAGCATAACTTATATTTGCCTATTTGCATCCTTTAGATAGTGCTTAGATCCTGTAATGTTGAAAATAAGGTTGAGTGTTTTATGCTCTTAATGAATCTAAAACCATAATGTTGGGATATTTAGTTACAGGGTACTTTAAATAGATCTACCTATATGAGTGTTGGAAGTGTGACCGCTTTTGTTTCCAGAATGTGTGGGTTTGCTTTGAAGTGTTCCTGAAACTGAAATACTGACACATGGGCAAAACGTGTTGGCATGATGAACACTTGATGAAATTTTAAATCTTATATATGAAGTATATCCGATTTACCAAATGGGGTCGACAGCTCAAGAACCTGGCTACTGTACACCTTAATATATCTTTATGTACTTTCATTAAGTAAAGGTTCAAGTCCAAAAGACACCTTTATTATGTATAATATTTTCTTATCTTAGATGAAATTATTCAACATTTAAAAATTTTGGAAAAATGTTGGAATTTTCTATAATTTGATTTTCCAAATTATATTATACATATATAGTTAACATAAGATGATTAATGGCAAAGTGGTAAAATTTTGATTACCTAACTAAAGTTTTTAGGTTTGAATTTTTTAACTTATTAAAAAGAAGGAAAGAATTTGACTCACCTCTTTCCAATGAGAGGATAGAGTGGAAAGAAGTAGAATTTGAAAAAGTATATTAAATAAATGCAAAGTCGTACAAAGCTATGCTACATGCTTTTATAGATATGGAAATTCAAAACAGAGGTACAATGTGGCTTTGAGTAATTCAAAGGCTACTCCCTATTTAATTGCTTGAATGCATACAAGGTATGATTATAGCGTATTCGCATGGAAGGCTTGTCCGAATCAAACATTTCACAGTAACGTGCATGCCTTGAAAGAACGTTTCCAAAGAACCGTTCTACATATCTTCCGCAACTAACATTCAATGGGCAGATAGTTGCGTTCCTGCGAATATAAAAGCATGATCATTGAAGGATAAAATCAATTCTCTTCATTCAATCCTCTCTAAGAAAGCTTCGACCGATCAATCACTCTCATCTTCCAAGTTGTGATCAATATATCACTCACATCTTCCATTGAAACAAGACAAGACAATTCATTGTCATCAAGTTGTTTAGTGACCAATTGAAAAGTTGCTTTCTTCCTTTGGTGTTTAAGTTTGCAAATTGTATTCTAGGGGCTGCTGCAAATATCCTAAAGCAACAGTGTAGGGTGCATAATTGCCTAAAGGATAGCGACTCCGTAATGTGTCTTTTGCAAATTGAGTATTTGTGTTTCATTTTATTTTATTTATTTTCTTTGTAGCCCCTCCTTCTCTCTTTTTGCCCAAACTAGAAATGCAAGCCATCTTAATAAAACCTCTTTAAATCTAACTTAAAGAAAAATGAAAAACTATTTTACTCAGGATAAATTTGCTAGAAATTAGTTTAAAGTGAATATGATTTTTCAAACATTGCATTTGAATAATAAAGTGAAGTGATAATTAATTTTTTTTGTTGTCTTCCTCTATGTTTTACTTGTAATTTTCTTTTCTCTCAGTAGGCCAATGGTTGTAAAAAAGTTCTAGTGTTTTCAAGTTTGAGAAGTAAATATTGTCTAGAGAGATCTTTTTTGATTTTTGATTTTTGATTATCAAAGATAAGTTAATAAACCTTAAATATTTATTATTATAAAAACTAAATTAATATCAAAGCAAGATTATTATTTTTTATCATTAAATTTTCTCGCTTGGGAATCCTGATTTTCTTCCTTCAAAACCCCAAATGGCAACTTTTATATAATGCATTATGCATAATTGGATATGAACTGTGTTTTGATTTGCAATGAAATAAAAAAAGGAAAGCACTATTTTAAACGAAATGCTTCAAAGGAAGGAACCTTTTATTATTATTATTATTATTATTATTATTATTATTATTATTATTTGATAGTGGAAATAAAATCCAATCCAATTATTTATTTAACATCACTTATTTACTTAGTAAGTCAAAGATTATATAAAAAACACTTAGGTAGGATGAAAATTAGGATCATCTGTGAGCTAATGTTCACCATTCAAAATTATTTTCTTTTTTATGATATTTACGAGAATATAATCATGCATCCATATATTTGAAAGCCTTTATCCTATATTAATTTATAATTCTATAGAGTTTTGTGGCTTTTCATTATATTCATAGACTGATATAAGTAATTTTTATATTTAATATAACTGTAAATAGCATGGCCACATAGACCTACGTAAACCTTTTATTAAAATGTTTTTACATGTTTTAATTAAAGTGATATTGCCAAGTATGATAGTCAAATGGATTTTATATAATAATTTTTGTTAACTTAAAAAGATAAAAAGGTTCCTTTGAACCATTTTGCACATGTTAGTGTGCTATTGGACTTCGGCTTATGTTACTAGGCCATAAAACTGGACTTTGTTTAAGAGATGTGTGATGGGGTTTCAGATTTGGTTTTGGGTCCATGCTTGGATTAGATATGTGAGGCAGATGATCTGTGGGCTGGAACATTCAAACCACGCCTATTATGTGGATACTTAGAGGGTCGACAGTGTAGAGGAGTTGTGGGATGTTGAACTATATTGGACCATATGGGATTGCATATGGGCCTTAACTAGTGGATTTTTGTATTGAGCTTTGTGTGATCCTTTACATGTGGCCACATCCTAGTTTAGAGATAAAGACATCTTGATGGACCGCACAAATGCTTTTGGCTAGGGGTGCAACTCAAGGCAGTTTGGGCCAATTTTTAGTTGATCCTACCCTAACCCTATTTGTAAAAATTCTACCTTACCTTATATTTAGGTCAGTTCGGTTTGAGGTCTACCATATCCTACTTTTTCTAAAATAGGGTCTTAGTGAAAATTGTTTCTTCCAAAGTTTAGTTTAATCTAGTTATCAATTAATTGTGTAATCCTAGCTATGTATAATCTAAGATTAAATAAAAAACATTCTTTCAAAGTAAAGAAAATGTGTCACAAAATACAAAATGAAAATAAATTAGAATTTGTAAACCATCTTTATCAAAAATATTAGTGAGAAATATAAAAGTTTGGACTTCAAGTCTTTACTTGCTTACCACATAGAAGACATCCCCATTATACTTGATTCTTGCACCCATAATAAGTACCAAGTAGAGATAATTAATAAATTATTAAAGGATGAGAGTAGAGAAAAATATTTGATTGCATGAATAGATTCCTACACTAAATTCGAATTGTATTTTTTTAAAACTTTAAAATGATTATCTTATACCCTTTTGATAGAGATTCAAATGTATAATTTTTCAACATCGATCGTGTATTTTCCTTTAGTCTTAAACAATAACAATTTAGATGTATGAAATAAAGCAAGTTTTAATATTCTATATACAACCTTTTAACTAATATAATAGAATGCATTGAGTAATTTTTAAGCTTTAAAGCATAAATGATATGTAATAGTCTAAATTATATATACAACTATGAAAATAATTTAAGTTGTGTTAACTTATTAAGTTTTTTAGTATTTTTTTAAAATAATTCATGTAGGTTAGTTTGGTTTAGGTGCCCAATGCCCTATAACAAACCTACTTTAAAAATAAATGCAGGTCAAGAAGGTTAAATTGAACCTACTCTACTGGTCAAAAAGGTGGAACCAAACCTCCAAATAATTGGGTTGATTGGATTTGGTTCAGTGGTACCCGGACCTAATTACACCCCTACTTTTGGCCATACAAGCCTTCTATTGGGTCCTTAGTAGATCATTTTGGGCTATTTTAGAGTCAATTGAGTGAAAATATTAATGACGTGGTAGATGAAGCAAGTTTACACCCACTTTTATATTTATAATAGCTAAAATATATAATATTTTATACTCGTGGAACTAGATTTCACATTATTTATAAGTATTCTCATATATCCGTAGCTTCTCATGTTGCTAATCTCACATTCATGACACTAGAAGCCATTTCCCCGTTTGCCACCATTGAAATGCCTTCCTAGGTTTTATTTCGAATTTAAAAATTAAATGGTTTTTGACTATTTGGAAAATCCCTTCTCTTTGAGCAGCAAGCAAGATAGTTGGCAGGTTTGGGTTGGGGTAATAGGATGTCTCGTTTTACTATACACTCTATTACACCTTTTATTATATTACTTTTTAACTTGATTCTAGCCTTGCTGTGTTCGTAATACATTTTACAATTTTTTCTTTTAAATTATTTTTTTAATTATTTATCTCTATGATTTTCTGCATTTTCACTATTTTATTCACAATTCATTTTGAAAATACATATCATATTATACTTTATAATTTATTCGACATGTTATCTTATTTTTTCAATAATATGCTCTCCATTACATTACACATTCAAATACACCCAACCCTTCCATACCAAACCAAATACAAATTGTTAAAGATGGGCAAAGCCACTCATCCATACCTTGTGGCTTAGTTTCAAATTTTCCACGCATCTGATTTCTTGCATTCTTGCAAGGCGTTCAGTTATCCCAAGGGCGGGTTCGGTTGAGCGGAAATGTGGAATGGAATGTAAAATTTAAGTTACCAGCATGCATGTATGTGATATATATCTCTTATGCTATTTTTTTCATCATTATTTAAATTTTCAACTATCATACATTTACATATTTTAAATTTATTTACTGTATAGCTGACATTATGTCAGTATTTTTAATTCCATTCAAACCAATAACTTGTTAAGGAAAGTGATAGGAAAGTGATGGAAGAGAAAGGCAGGTGATGGAAAAGAAAACAGCGTATAGAATTGGACTAAACTGATCAGTTTGATCATGAGTTGACCAAGCCGCATTTAATAATAGATTTTTTTATTTTAATGTTATTAATAGAATCAAAGATGAATTGAAGTAATATAGTATTAATATCTATGATTTATATATTTTTTAAATTATATTATATATATATAATTTTTCAAAATAAAATAGTTCATCCAATTGAACCAGTTGGTCAAACAGTGAAGTGAACTGAACACTTAACCATTCAATCATTGGTCGGCTTTGATAACATTGACAAAAAAGGAGGCGAGCTATCATTTTATATATATTTTGAGATTGATGTAATACTTTAATTATTTTTAATATTTTCTCATCTTTACTAATATTTTAATTATTTTCTTTTACTTTTAAATTATAAAAAACCTAATTTATTGAGATTATCATTTTCAATATTTTTTTATTATGTCCTCCTTCATTCACACTCTATCCAACAAGACGGTTAAATTCGGTTCAAAATTTCCTACCAATTGTGAAACAAAAAGAATCCTAAGCCTTTATCCATCAAAATCGACTACTTTGAAAGCGTGGGCCCAACCCCTAGCAGCTGTGCCATTGATCCCAATCAACTTGAAACTCTATCTGCTCCGGTTAAATCCTATCAAAAAGCTAGAGTGCAACTTGGGCTGGGTTATATGGGGTCGTAGTCCACCAAACTCTAATTGTAATCATATGCATACAAAATGCGTGGGAGGCATCCATTTTCAGACACTGAATCATGATTTTTTGGGCCTGCCCAATCTTTTATTGTTATGTGGTCCATCTGCCATGTGTCACCTTTCAATTATTGAGCTGTGACACGCCCACTGTTACATTCCTGATAAACAGTGGTCCTAATCATTGGTGAAGCATGCTCTAAAGTCCAAATTGCGGATTAGAAACTCTAATTCCTATCCGTGTTTCACATAATGACGGCAAAATCGCTGCATACCAAATCTGCAACCGAGCTCTGAGATTGGCATATATTTTGAGTACAAAATAGGTAAACAATCTTGGGAAGTGAAATAGTTCACATGCGCACCGGCTCAACTTAGGTGCTGTTGGATGGAATTACATTTCCATGAACTAGATTTTATTGGGTGATGTGAGATGTGATTCTCAGCCAAAACAAAATTTACGTTTATTTATTTTCTCGCTTTCCGGTTTCTTGAGGCGTTGTACTTATTTTATGGACCCTACCGATCTTTATCACGTTTTTAGATTTCCTTTAAATTTTTTGATGGCCCCATCAAAGAGCTTTTCCTTGCTCACATAAATGCTGTTTTTCTTTTGCTTCTTCTCCTTCAATTCTTTGTTTGATGCCTTTGTGTTGGATCTCTTCAGTCAGGATTCGCTGTGAAGATCTGTTAATGGGGAATCCAGTTTTCTTTTAGCTGCCTGTGAGTTTTCTCAGTATGTTTAGTTTTAATCATGGTTTTTAGGCGGGTTCTGATATGGGACATTTGAGCTTTGAGTTCATGAGGGAAAGAAGAATTTTTTTGATTTTTTTTTTCTCAGGAGATTTTAGCTAATGCATAGGTTGTTCACAACAATTTTCGAAGTGGGTATTTATTATTTATTGCTCATGAATATTTCTGAGTGGTGTCATGTCATTGGGTTTCGCTGATCGTTTGTGTTCGTTTGACTTTCAAATTCCTCGGAAGAGAGAAGGGAATTTGGGTATTTCATGGCAAAACTGGTGGGTCCCCGATTGTACAGATGCTGCAATTGCTGGAACCATGTTTCCCTCCACGACGATGTCATATCAAAAGCATTTCAGGTGAAAATTCGACCCCATCATCTGAAAAATGCGATTATATCCAAAATGTCGATGTATCTTCAACTATGCCATTTACTCGATTTGAACCGATTTTCGTTTGCTCTTTCATTTCATGGGTTAAACTGTTCCAGACGTATGAATTGCATTCGGCTGCTTAATCATGCTACGCACTATCATTTGAGTGGCATTCCTAAATTAAAAAGTTTCATTATTCTCCTGGCATACTTGTTGACGGCTGAAGAAGCAGCTGATAAATTGCTGGTACATTCATTTCAGTGCTAGGATGAACTCCCATATCTTACACCTTTACAGGGCTTTTCAAGATTAAGCAAAGAAATTATGATTCTAAAAGATTCCTGTTGTTCTGAATTTTGTTTCAGGGGAAGAATGGCCGAGCGTTTCTGTTTTCACATGCAATGAACATAGATATAGGACCAAAAGAAGATAGGCAACTTATGACTGGGTTGCACACTGTTGCTGATGTATATTGCTGTGATTGCCATGAGGTGTTGGGTTGGAAGTATGAAAGAGCTTATGAGGAAACACAGAAGTATAAAGAGGGGAAGTTTATCCTTGAGAAATCAAAGATAGTCACGGAAAACTGGTAAGTTGTTGGAATGTGGAGATAGATATCACAAATGCTAAATGGCTTCTTCCTTTCTGATGTAATTGTGCCAGTGTGTTGTAATGTTTGTCTTGTTCATAGATCTCAATCAATTGATTGTCGTGTTTGTCTTTGGTATGGATCTCAATCAATTGAAAGCTTCAGCAACCCTTGGATGTAGGGAAGTTGTGTAGCAGAGGCTTTTCTGTTTGACTGGTTAATAAAGTTCAGGCATTGCAACTGAAATTTTCAACTTATGTTCTTACTTACCTGGACCTTGAATTCAGATGAGAAATCATGAATACTTCAAGGAAACTGGTCTTGGTGCTCCTAGATGCATGAGTACTGATTAGAGTGTCATCAAATAACTCTTAGGTTGGGTTGGAGTCAACCCTAAATCCTATTTGTAAAACTTCAGCCTTTACCCTACTGTTGAACTCTAAACTGTAACCCTATCCTTATTACTAATTTTTGGGTTGAAATTTAGGTTATTTAGAATTTCTCTTTTATATTAATTCAAAAATATATTAAAAACTGCTAATTTATTGGTCATATTATCATAAAATGTAATGATATTCTTAAAATCACCTTCAAAATTTTTTGAAAAAGAACATAGAATTATAATTCTTAAACTAACAATACTCAAATACAACAAAGCTATACCTTTAAAGCCAAATACAACGAAGATAAGTCTCTAATAGAATAGGGTAAGTCGGTGATAGTAGAGTATGAGGATAGTAATAAATGAAAGAAAAGGAAGTTGTGAAAAGAGAGGTTAAGCTTTTATAGCGATGTGTAAAAGAGGAAGAGATTTAAGAAATTAGTTATTGAAAGTTGAAGAGATGTATTGAAGATGGGGAAATGGGGAAATTGGGTTGATGAGGTTGCTTTACAATCAACCCTAAGCAACCCAATTTATAAATTAGGTTGAGTTCAACCCAATCTCTTCAGTCCCACTTTTGATTTATCCAACCCTAAAAGGAAAATTTGGGTTGGGTTGGTCTGGTTGGAAACCTAACCCAGGTTGCACCCCTACTTTCTAGATAAATCATATATTTTCCTTTTCAATGGCTATAAGTTTCTGACATGGAATACCATTACCTGTTTAATTTAAAGTAAGTCTTTAAATTTGTAAGTCTACCCTCATCAACTTGCTTCTGCCGACAGTTGATTGAACCTTTCTTGTGGAGAAAATATTTTCTGTAATATTAGTTAGTAATTGATTGGAGTGAAGAATCATTCCAATCTGTTTCTTGCTTCACAGCCAACTTCAAAAAATGGACCAATCAATTGACCTTCTAGGCTTAATTTACTGTACTCCCTACTTGCTGTTTTGTCACTATGCAGCTTTTGTTTGAGTTGTTTAAGGAACATAAAATCAAGGTGGCTTGATTATCATTATTCTGAGGACACTGTAATTTCAGCTACAGGCTCTACAATTGCAGTGTTGAGGGGAAATATGCCATCCTTTCTTAGGAATTCATGCCCATTGTCAAACCCATATGCGTCTCTGTTGCATTAGCAGTCTACTTTAAGAAACAGTGCAGACCTCTTGCTTCTAGGACTTGGTGCTGTAGTGTTCTCTCTTGCACTAGCTGCTATAACACTGTACTGCCTACACCATTTTGGTGAAGGCTAGATAAAAAAATTTTAAGCTTGAAATGAATTATTTTCATCTATAAAAGATGGCACAATTACGCTAAATAAGCTCTTATCATGTTCCTTTTTTGTTTTTCTGTTTGATGCATTCTAGATGTCCATATTAGAGATTTATGTTTCTACACTGAGTGATCTTTCATGGGACTCGAAACTGTTTCAGTTCGATTTCATGGTGAATGTGTGATAACTGAGGTCATAATAATCTGGCCAACTGTTTGAATCTTCTTACAATCACAAAGTGCATCTTGGATCAGTGTTTGTGAAGAATTTTCTTATTACCTGCACTCTTGTTATTTTGGGCCTTTTTCTTAAAACCTTCCACTTGGGTTGAATCAGTCCTAACTGGCATTGCCAAAATGTCAAATTTGACTACTTTCTCTCATCTGATTGGCTTCTATTCCCGTTGCCAAGTTCCTTTAAACAACTTTGATTCTAATATATTCTTGTCTTGCCGGGTATCCATGTCAGTATTATCTTTTCTGATTGCTAAGCTTATAAATATCTTGTTCCTTAACTGCCCCACATTTAGTCTCTAAAAGCAATATCTATTCTTATAGCAATAAGGCAAATTTCTTTTTTTTTTTTCCCATTTGTGGATATCCCATTGCAAGAAAATTCTATATATTTGCACTCATTTCTTAGGACAGAGGCATGGAGAGGAATGAACACAACTCAGTAACATTCATTGAAGACATTGAAGCCACTTTTTTTTTTGCTTGTAGCAGTATGTGCAATGAAGGTCAAAATATGTACCAGTTAGGACAGATGAATTTATCAGTATAGAAGGTTATTGGAGAGAGGAAGACCAAAAAGAACATGGCTAGATGTAATTAAGAAAAATATAGTTGTGGTTGGGTTTATTGAAGACATTATCCAAAATCAGCAGGAATTGTGCAATAGGATTTATATAGTTGACTCCACTTAGTCAGGAAACAATTAATGATGATGATGATGATTTTCGACACTGTCACCGTGTTGCCTCAATCTAGTTATTTGGGGTCTTCTTCCAGTCCATGCCCTGTCTCACTGTCAAGACAAAGTTGTCATGATTGCTAGGCATTATCCTGATATCATCTCTAGCTGCTTAACTAGATTTGCTATAATTCTAATAGCAGCTTGCGCATTACACTCCCGTCTGTTTCAAATCACTTGATCTTTCTCTTATCTTTCAACTTAAAAAACTATTGCTTCTTCCCCACCAAATATTCACATTCACCCTATTGAATTGTCCAGGTAATCCACCGATCCGGAGTTCCTAACATCAATTCATCTATACTTCTGTACGCCGGAGAGGGATGTTGCAATGTTGGTAACCGGATGATAGCTGCTACCATTCTTGAGAATAAACATTGGATTGAACAAGAGATAATTAAGAGGTTCATGTGCACGGCTCAATCTGTTCTGCTATCAGTTCAGAGTGCTACTGAGGCTGGCAAAAGAGGCCCATATGCCTGTGAAGGAGTCTTTTCTTGCAATGATGATAGACGAGAGAATCGTCCCTAGCTGGACTTGAGGTTGGGTTAGTTTGCTTTGATTTTAGTTATAGATTTTATAAGGATAGCTGTTGGAGCAGTTAAAAGCATGTTACCCGAGGTTGTCACTGTCCAAAATAATGATAATATCAGGTTTTATTTGCTGAATCTGATAGACAAATCAAACATTCCTACCATCAAATCCTACGCTTACCGTACTTGGCCATGGTACCCCCATGATAATTCAACAAATACAGAAAATTTTAGGTTAATCTCACCGTAGAATGTGTTTTAAATATTTTTATTTTTATTTCTCAAGCCAAAAATTATCCAAATTAGGTATTCGAGTGGGCCAAGCCCAATAAAAAATTGTACAAATTTAAATTCATTATAAAATCATAATATAGCCAAATTTATGATGTAAAAACTTTATCATTAATTTATTTAGTAAAAAATTATGTATTTTTCGATTTGGATAATACGTGACGTAGGTCACTTGAGGTCCTAAAATGTCGTCCTACTTATTTTCCTTTGGAATGGGCCACCTGAATGTTTGATTTATATGATTTTTGGTATGAAAAAAATATAAACAATGTTTAAAACATATTACAGTGCACCGTTATATGAACCCAAAATAGTCTATGCGTCCTACGTTTCCAACGTTAACTTAGATTGCACGGGATCTATGTCCGGAAAGAGGAGAGTTGGGATATGGAGGCGAGAGACTAAATTCTAATTAAAGTACGTTGGTCCCTCCAACAATGAAACACTTATAATGGGTTGAAATTTACTTTCAAATTATTTTAATTTTATAATCAAAATGAGTCTTTGATGGAATAATCTTTCAGTTTCTAATTTTAAACATAACAATAAAATGAATATTTAGGTTATATTTGATATATTTATCTTAGTGAGGTTTATATAGAATGATACTATCAATTCACTTCAAGTGGTGTCTGCACCACTGATTTATTTCCCATACACATGTCTATGAAAAATGATTTTATGATACTAGTTTCACAATAATGACAGATAAAAAATATAATATGATCATCTTATTTATTGCTATCATTAGAATTATTATTTTTTAAATCATCTCGTTTAACTACTCGTGTGGGCTATAGCAATAAAAAAATATATGAAACTTTGAATAAAATATGAAAATTACTTAGATATAATAACATTTTGAAAGGGAAGTATATTTGATTAAAAACTTTCGAGTTCACCAATCAATTGCACAATTTTTAATGATCCATACTTACCATCAAATGATTTCAATTTTGTGATCCATTTAAGTTTTTTCATGGGATTTTTTAGGGTTCCACTTCCGATTTTCTCTTGATCATAAGATAGACCGAAAACAAAAGGTTAACCAGTGAGTGACGAGAGAGTTGCATGCATCTTTGGTATATGTTTGAAGGATCTTTTATATTGAATTTGGAAGGGTCTTCAGAATTGAGTGTTTTCAGCCAGCCACACCCCAATGCAGGGGGAAAAAGAGAGAAAAAAAAAGCTAAAATTCAAACTACAATCATTGGTCAGGACCTCATAAACCAAAGCAATAATGAACATTAGCAAGGGAAAGGAAAACAACAATTCAAATCAAATGACAGAAACTTCATCAATCAAATCTTCTTCTTCTTGATCAAGCATCCGCCAAATTCTTTTTAACTAACCACCTTTTTCTTGCACTCTCTATTGCCTCCTCTCTCATCCTCGACAGCTCACGGAACCACTGCTGGTACTGAGATTCAATCGCATCAAGCTCCAGCTTCAGCTGGACATCCTCATCTCGGTCTGATACAGATAGACATGACCAACTGCTTGCCAAGCTTGGGAAGCAGGACATATCAGGCCTCCCCATGCTCTTTGTGTGTCCATTTGTAGACAAACTCTGGGCAATACTAGTGTCGTTTCTCTCATTTCTACATCCAGCATAGTCTACAACCCCCAAGTCAATCTCTGAGACATACCCGCTCAGGCATTCGGCAATGCTGTAATCACCACAATCGATGGTTCCCTCATGATTGATTGTCGAGTACTCAGCCAAGACTTCTGATTTAACGGAGACTTGAGAATCCTGGTCTTCCCCATTAGTTGAATAGGGAGGAGAACTACAATGAGGCATAAACTCATCTGATTTCTTGTACAAATGAAAATCATCAGCTTGCCTTGTAGATCCTTCCACTAGTCTTCCTGCATTCACTTGAGAAAGACCATCTTGCTTTGTCTCACTTACAGGAGCACAGACTGAGGGTTTCCAACCAGGAACAAGCTTCATTATCAAGAAATCAATGAATTCTGCGATAAATGCCACATCATGATTAGATAGATCAAGCTGCTCAACCATCTCACCAGCTACTGAGATGGCAGTATCAGTGTCGAGGTAAAAGAGAAAATGGATATTCTTCACTTTTCCTGTCAAACCCCAATTTAAAATGTCAGATTACAATAGCAGAGAAAAGCCGCCAACCTAGAAATGCAAAACAAAACAAAAAAAAGGCAACAACCAGGCCCATGAAGAATGGAGCATGGTCCCTCCATTCGTGGGCTACATGTGTAAGTATGAGGTAGTGTTCATATCCACATTACACGTATGGCCCAGATGATTGGCAAACTGGTCAGATTTTCATGTTAGAGCATACTCATCAAAATGCAAGCTGGTGCTCATCTGGACACATTTGCCATGATGACATATTTTGGTGCACTGTTCTTTGCATCAAACAAACAATTCTGTGCCAATATTTCATCCAACCAATTGCCAGTGATGCAAATTAGTTCTCTTACCATATTCATCAGCAATTCGCAAGGTCAATGATACTGAGTTGTCATCATTTTTCTCCCCTTTCACCCTGAATTCATTATTCCTGTTGACCCTCTGAAATTCCAAACATGGACCACCCATGGTTCCATTGCTGCTTTCCATGCCAGTACTGATAGGAAGCTGCTTGTAATCACTATCTATTTCCATAGAAAGGGGACCAGACTTTGTAAAAGTTAATGATTTTGGCACAGCACTAGGTAACTGCACTGGATCCCGAAGTGTTTCTTTTGGATTGTTTGATTCCAGAAATGGGTCTTTCAAAAGCTCCTTTGCAGGCAATCTTTCAGCAGCAGGAACAAGGCATTTCTCAATAAAATCTCTTACTTGGGGATCTTGCACCTTGGCAAGTGAAGCTGGCTTTATTCCCTGCAATAAAAAGGAGGGGCTAAGCTACGAAAAAGAAAACTCATGAGGAGACAGCAAATATCAAACTAAGTCCCTACCAAAGGCTACTGTATTAAAGCTAGCAATCCATCAACTTACAGAGGTAACCTTCTTATAGATCTGTGCAGGATTTCTGCATTCATTATATGGATACTCAAATGTAACCATCTCCAGCATGCACATGCCGAAAGAATATACATCAACCAGTTCATTGTATTCCTCTTCATAAAGCTCAGGAGCCATGAATTCAGGGGTACCTGTGTAAAGATCAGCAGTAACAACATGAGCACATGTAAGCACCACAATTAGTGAATCCTTAAGGATAAGTTTTATTCTTACCAATAACGCTACGAGCAGTAGGTTTCTGCATAACGGTTGCCAGCCCAAGGTCTCCTATTTTAACTTCCCCATTGTTTCCATTAACAAAAATGTTGTCACATTTTAAATCTCGGTGAAGAATAGGTGGATTGTGACCATGAAGGTACTGCAAGCCTTGAAGAACCTGTCTTGCCCAACTCTTCACTGCCTTCATATCAACATTTTTGTGCTTCTTGCGATATCTAATTAAGAAGAAAGGATGTAAACTGAATAAAAACTTGTAGCAAGCTAAAAGAAATGGTGATGGGACTCATGAGTGGACAGATGGGTGGAAAATCCAAGTCACTCATTTGGTAGAGCTCAGCATGTCAATGCCTTTGCTTAACCATTCAGTAGGGCTCGTTATGTCAACACCTTTGCCAAAAGTATGCAGTTTTATTTGTCAAGCAGGTGATGTATTTACTGGAAGTGATAGATTGATGAAAATGGACCAAATGTCCCTGTACTGATATGTGCATGACCCGCATTTCTGAACATTGGTATCAGGTGGCGTATCAGACCCTCTAAAAACATATATGATGCAGCATATCCATATTGATAATGACATTATATTAGCTCATATCAGATTGTATCAGAGGGAAATTTTTTAAAGCCAAAAGTAGGAAAATATGGTTAATAGTGTAAAGGCAGTAAGGGTGATAACCAGGAACCTCCTGTGCAGGACCCTTGAGGCAGAAAGGGTTAAGAATCAGTCCTAACCTTGGCTTTTAGCACAAAGTGACTACCCTTATACAAACCCACATTTACAGACTGATAGCTCAAGGCTTTTCAATGCACCGGAGTGTCATCACACACACACACACATATATATAATGATCTAATACACTATTTTGTACACAATAGTGTATTAGATCATTATTTGCCATGAACACATGATGTTATTTGTTGGTTAAACAAATACAGTTAAATGTAAGCTTTCATCATATAACACAATATTTTCTGTTTTAAACTTATCATACAAAGATTATTAGTATACTTAGAGATCAGCCATGAATGATCTTTAACACTCAAATTGACAGAAAATGGGAATTCAAGAGCCCTTTTTATTTACCCAAACCTTGTTGTCTAATCTTTGATCATTGATTATGCTTCATAACATTTTTTTTCTCAATGCACCTCGATTGTGGTAAAATTTATGGAAAAGAAATAATTGTCCAAGTTGAAAGATTGTCTAAAACTAGAGAAATAGAGGTTTCTTTTTTTCAAAATCAAAAAGAAAAAAAAAAAGGTTCAGCAGTAGGCCCCCAACATATACGGGCTTGCCCTCAATACACTGCTGTGAAGTGAAGGTACAGCCTGTATCAGCTGACACATGCCAATATGAATCTATATGCCAGAATAGTGGTTAAGGTTAATACAGACAAATTCTGTAAAGCCCGACCAATACAGTACCCTACCCTATCTATTATTGGCGTCAGCTGACACAGATATGATACATATGTTTAAAGCCATGGCATGGCACAAACTATGACATAGGCCAAGCCAGATTAGCCCAACATTTTATCATGGGCACTGAGATGGTGGCATTGCATGATTGGTGTCAGCTTGGATCAGCACTCACATGCCACGCTGCCATTGCCACGTCAAAATTAGCATAAACCTCTTCCTATTTAAAGAAGGATTTAAAGAAGGAAATAGAGAACTGCAAAAGGTAGAAGGGAACTTACTGCCTTAGACTCCCTGAAGTGAACAATTCAGTGATAATGTTAACAGTCTTGTTCTTATCGTCCACCCATGAGTTATAGAACTTCATAATATTATCATGCTTTAAAGACTTTAGCAGGTGAACTTCTGAATATAATCTTTCCAGGTTTTCTGGTGACTGCAACACATCATCAATTTTCACTTGGTTCCATGCAACTTCAATCCCATCAACTTCATCAAATGCTTTATAGCTACAGACAGGAATTATGACCAACAGTAAGTTCATAAAGAAAAACCAAGGCAACATCATACTTACATTGTCCTCACAAAATAAAGAAAAAGAACTCTTACAACAAAAGCAAAAAAATCAAAGGAGAGAGGTCTCAAAGCATACACAGTCTTGAATGCTCCTTTGCCTAAGATTTCTGCAAACTGGTATGAAATTAAAAAGGTGATCAGTTGCAAGAATGAAGTGGGTGATCAGTTGCAATTTGACAAAAAAGAAACAACGAAAAGCAATTCAAATACAAAGCAAGACCAATGTTTGTCATCTTTTGTTAAATAACAACAGCATGGGATGTAACTACTAGCATGTGCACAATGGGACATAGAGTGTTTCGAAAAAATGACAGGGCCGGCGGTCGAACCGCGAACCAGCCAGTGCACCGGTCCGGGTGAGGCCAGTCACCGGTTCCCTTAGCAAATCGTGTGAACTGTCGGAACTAGCCGGTTCAACCGGCAAACCGGGAACAGAGTCTGCTGGTTTCATTTTTTTAAAAAAATTAAAAAAAAAATCAGAATTTCAATGAGCATAAAGGAGAAGGAAAGATTGGACTTTGAAGTGTTGAATCAAGCCAACATTTTAAATCTATTGAAGTTAATAATTTCTTGTTACGACATCATTTTAATTATGCTATTTTGATTAATTTGATACATATGTGATGAGTTTTTATTTATCTTAAATTGTTTATTATGCATTTTAGGTAATATTTTTTAAAAAATTTAAATATATTTTTATCTTAAAAAAATTAAATAAGTAAAATAATTATTGTATTATAATTATATCATGTTGACGTCACTAGTTCGCTCTACCGGTTGAACCAGAACCAGACACTCAAATAGTTCAACCTCCAGTTCAGTTTTCTAAACAACTCTATGTATGTATCTAAATACGTAAGCTAGGTTTCCTTTTTGAATCTCCAATCGCCACAATAACAAGGCCATGGTCATGAAACTAATCAATAAAGGGCATACAAAAGAAATATTCATAGCAAAAAGCCTAATTTATAATACTAGAATGTTCCATCCTAGATGTAAATACAATATAGAATTCAAAGTGGAAACAAAACCAATTGAAGCCACCCAAAAGGATAGTGAAACATACAGGGATCCTTCACGGAAAGCTGATCATTTCAGAATAGAATAACTATGATACATATCATGTCATGATCGACTCAACATACGGGAAAAACAACAACAAAAAGCCATGTGAAAAGAAAAAATGAAAAATTCCAATGAGCACCCGCTTGATAGCAAAGACATCATGCCAACAAAATGCTCTGGGAGCCTTTCTTCAGTTATTAGCTGAATTTAGGAAAATATTAGAGAGAATACACAAACAATCAATCAAATGCAATCAAATCCACGAAAAACATACATTGAACGATGAAAGGATGACCACAGAAATTCGAAAGAACATACCCGAACGTAGCGCCCGGTGGGATCCATTTCAACGTATTCATCATCAGAAATGACCACTTTCGTGGAAACCTCATTTCCAGGAAAAAACAACCCGTTCATCTTCCCCAATCCAAACACAGCCCCCAAACAAGAGATGGAATCTAGCTCAAAATCCCCTCAATTTCAAAGCCGCCCACAGACTCCTCTAACCGGAATCAAACGGCCCCTTTCTTCAGAAAATGCCTCAGAAGCAATCGAGTATGGATCGAACGCCGACCGAAGACGGAACCGGCATTCGACGGCTGCGATTCCAAGCCCCAGATCCATCTCCCCACCTTCCATCAACTTGAAACCTCTCTCGATGCTCAGACCAAACCCAAGACCCAGATCTCGAAAGCCATTCCTACGGAAAACCCCAAAAGCAGGCACAGGATCCTGGAAACCCAAGAATCCAAGGCCTCGGAGCCTTTTTTACTGCATTTAGACACGGAGAAAAACCCTAGAAGGGATGCAAGGGAATGGAGGGGAGAAAAAAGAATCTACGGGGAAACGGGAGAGACGGTGGGATTCTGCGAAGTACGCAACCCAGAATGCCAAACTGAAAAGGCAGAGGAGATGGGAATGAAATTGGGAAAGCTTTGCTGGAGGTCAGAAGCTGTTTGTGGCGATTCTAGGACGCAGAATTGCAGGTGCGAGAAAAGCAGGGCGAGAACAAACACTTGTACGGCTCAAGGTACCCTAATTTGGGATCCTCGCAACATGTCCACCGCTTTCTTCACGCGCACGCGGCTTTTCTGCATCTGTCGGTGCAGTTTCTAAATCCCAGTCGTAGTAGGAATGATGCACAATAATTGAATGACGCAGGATCACTGATTTAACACCTCGGATCGGTGTTACATTATCCTATGCGCAGGATATATTGGCGAAGGTATACGTCTACGCCTACGACTCAAGCGCATGAAATAACTACTTTATTAGCTGTTTGGTTATTTGTGGTCCTTTTAGTAAAGGCTGTGCTCTAAATGGATGAGGAATCTCAAGATCCTCTACCTCCCCACTACCATACTTTCTTCCCTTTATTCTAAAATCCACCTCTTCGGAAATTTACCACTTCTGGATTTAGTCGAAGCCAGATGTATCCGTAAGAATCATCTAACAAGCTGTGAAGGGCGCAGATCTCTGACACGTTGGCTGACGCTTAACTATCTGAGTCTCAGGAAGGCGGAAAAGGATTGTCGGTAACCCCGGTTACACAGTAACTCTTGTAACAGCAGTGAAAAGTGGGCATAAAATGTACATTTCTATCATCACACCCGTCCAAATAGTTTAGAATATAATATTTTCCGTTCATTTGAAAAATAATTAAAATCGGACAATCAGATGGGTCAAAGTAAAGAAAGCTGATATAAATTGAAATATTTAGTTCGAAAACATGATATAGCCGAGTTTTATAAGTTTAAAAAAATTATTATTTTATTTAATCAATAAATATATATTTAATGAGTTAGATTATATATATAATATGATATAAATAATATATATCATAATATAATTTCAAATGTGAAAATATGCTTGTTCACATTTTTCTTCACCGTCGCCTACCTGATTTTCTTAATTAGATGATTTTCAATATGAAAATTATATATCATATTATAAAACATATGAACGGGTGTGATGATTCAAATGGAAAGCGTGTGGCCCACTTTTCACTGAGTGAATATGTAACCCCTGTCACCGGGGATTACAGACGGAACCCCCGGTAGTGAAATAAAACCCCTTTTTGCACTCAACAGAGCGTGCTCCGCGATACACAGGCCTGCAAACGTTGCCGGGGATTTGCATGGGTACAAGATATCCGTTGTTCTGCTAGCACCACGATATATCGGATTCCCTGTTTTAATGGGAAGCTAGAATATCTATCTGTGTAAAGATTGAGTATATTCATCTACATAAGAATTGCATCTACATAAGAATTGTGTATGTCACTACTTGCATGTATCATCATGCTCAATTATAAATACATTATAATAAAATTTCTTATGCTTAGCTATAAATACATCATAATAAAGTTCCTTACTGACTTGATCCAAACAATTAGCAATCCAAAATAAAGCTAGCCTGTTTCAGCGGAAGACAAAAAAATTTTGATTTCGTATCACTGTGGGCCGTGTATAATCCGCTTCCGACGCCTGCATATCAAGCAGGATGCAATACAGAGGATGATATAACTGCCATTGTTGAACCAGTGGGGACTGGCGAGCGGCGACACATGTAGCGTAAAGTCGACGGATGTGACGCGGTCTGGCGACACATGTAGCGTAAAGTCGACCGATGGGACGCGGTCTGGCGAGCGGACTGTCCAAACTCCATACCCTTTGGGCGGCCTTTAGATCTGACATGTATCTACGTAAACGTGTTATATGCGGTCTAACAGCTTCCAAACACGCAGTAATGGAATCTGCTACAAATCACTTTGGAGTGAAGATCCAATTCCCGGACCTGCTTCCGTTATCAGGAAGAATATATGCACATATCTTGTGGTTTTGGATTCCTGTTCAAAGGAACTTTGGTTAAAGATAATTTGGACGTCAACATTCTGAGCGAAAAAATTGGAATTCCATAAACGGTTGCTGCTTAGGTAGGTGGAGTTGAAGCGCCCGCAAATGGTTGGTCAAAACAAGTAATATAAAGGGCCCAGATTTGATGGCTAATGCTTATAAGAGGTGAGTGAATCCTTCAAGATTGTGCAATTGTTACTTGCCTCGTGCATATGGGGGATTGCGAGTTTTATTTACTGTCGGAAATGGATGGACTTGACTAATTTTCATGCATCGCAGAAGGAGAATTTATGATGACCATAGGGGGGGAATATTTCGGTTACAAAAGGGGAAGGTATTTCACGCAGCAAAGAGGCCCGGTGATAATGGCTGATGAAGACAGTCAGAATACAGCGACGCAAGCTGATGACGGGTAACTAAGAAATAAAGTTTACAACTTTGGACTCCATGACGGACGGTCTAAAGTTACAAACTATTTATTATTCGTTCCTTCGATATCAGATTATTTGTCCTCAATAATATTCAAATTATTTAAGATCTCCTTCATAATTAAGAAGGCAACGGAAGGAAAAAAAGGTTAACATTTGAAAAAAAATTGTCCTAATAGTAAAAATAGATAAGTTTGCATAAATTAACGACTTGACGGTTAACATGAAATGGATTTTATTGGAATAGATTTTCTTGGATTTGATGTCACAAACCAGACCAAAAAATAGCATAATTAAATGTTATGCTCAAATACAAGAGTGATTATCCAAAGATTTATTTCATTAAAGATGAAACATAACCACAAAAGTAATTAAAATAAACTCACAAATAAAAGAAAAACATAATCATGTATTCCAAATCCACAAAATATAAGTTTTATCAACATACAAGACACAATTGTCTTTATCATTATTTTTGAATAGCAGTCAATATCATTTACCTCTTGCACCACAAATTATTGCGCTTCTCAAGCAACATTCTCTAAAAAATAATAAGATAATGAATGGGTGAATCATAAACTTACTAAGGAGGATAAATATAATCAACACATGTATCAAATAAGTCTATATCCTATACTACCATCTATACATATCTCATCCTATGCTAGTCTGAGAAGACAACTCTACTGGCGATGTAACAATTCCCTCTGCATTTTAAGTCACATGGGTCAGCCTACTAGTAAGGCACCTCCACTGTCGAGTTCAATTGGTCTCTAAGCTAACTAGGCTAGCCCACTCTTAGAGTAGTTCCACTAGCAAGCTCAGCTAGTAGCGCCCTCAACAAAATAATCTGTCCTAATATAAATAATTTATTGGGCAATAACATAAAAATTCACCTTAGACCATATCTAGTTTGGTTTAATGGACCATACATAATTTTGTTGCCAATAAATCTCATAGTTTCATGGTTGTCCAAATAAACATCAAGATTGGAACATCATTTGGGCAATCTAACCCTTTCATTGAACCTAGAATGTCCAAAAACTCAAAAATTGACTATCTGATCATCCAAATCAAATATCATGGGGTCCAAATGCATGAAAATCAACTATAGTTGTTTGCTCCCACTCGTCGTTGGTGCTGGTGGAACCCGCCTGAGCTGCTGGCGCTAGGCCAAAGCCTGCATCACCACTCACTTGGGCTTGCTAGCGTTAGGCCTAGGTTGCCAAAAGTCGCCTAGGTTGCCAGAAGTCGCCAATTGTCATTGCTGTCACTGCCTAGTCGTCCAAGCTAGTTCTGTGGGCCTGGCTTAGGCCGGCCCATGCACCATTTCCCAGCTGGGGGGTGTTTCCTAGCTAGGGGGCAACTTCAATGCAAAAGGGTTTTGTCCCCAAATTGCAAGTAATGGAAAATTATATTTTTCTTGCATTTCTAAATTTCTAAAACTCTTGAAAATTTTACCCATTAGTCATCAAAATTACAATAATCATCCCATATGGATCATTTGCAATTCTATGGTACAAAAATGCTACAATTTATAAAATTTTCATATTCTAAAATATCACTTTTACCATCAAAATAAAATAATTAAACTTAGAGATTGTTATCCCCATCATGGTGAAAATATTCAACAATTCAGATCTTGAAAAAACTTACACACAACATTCCATTTGTCCAGCGTCCTTTTCCCTTTTTATTTTTAATTTTTATTTTCTTACAAAAAGAGAAAAATAAAATGGAACAATATAAAGATTGATCATAATAAATCAAACAATTTTTATTTTTATTGATTGTCCTCAATTTATTACACTTGCAGTGTATATTAGAAAATTGCACATTCACATCCCAAACCATAAGTGGTCCTCAATATATTTCCACAATGAGAGAAAATCCTTAATTAAAAGGGAAAATAAAATGCATTTAAAGACATAAAAATAAAACACATTCTCTCAAAATAAAATGTGTATTGTCTTTGGGGTCATCAAACAAATTGCGATGGCTTGATATTTAGTAGATCGCCTCAAGTCAATGGGCGGATATGGTGACACAGCTCTAGACTAGGTTGCTAAACGCTGGGTCACCCTAAAAAATAGGTATTTTGATCCAATTAATTTATCCTAGGTGGAATCAAGACTAGATAATTTCTATTATTTAGACCGTAAGAAACTATAGAGATAGTAGGTGGTTTGCAACCCAATTAGTAAATTTTGAAAGGACTCGGGACCGAGTGATATTTGTTATGTTTAAACTTGAAAAAGATCAAAAGAAAATAGGTGACTTAGGTTTGGTTCGGCTTTCTCACATTACCAATGAGAAGTTTAGGAAGAGTGGGTAAGGTAGACTGAGTTTAGCTCAGCTCTCTCAATTACCCAAGAAGAATGAGGCCTAAATAATTGGATTTAGCTCATTTGAAGTGGTTTTACTAAGGTTTGAGTTAATGAGTCATGACTCAATAATTCGATCCTAGACTTAGGTTTTTGAATGAGTTGGTAAATAGTATTTGCTAAGGTTTGACTCAGTGAGTCATAACTCAATGACTCGGTGAGTCATGACTCAATGACTCAGTCATAAACTTAGGCTTTTGAATAAATTAGTGAATAGTATTTGCTAAAGTTTGACTTGGTGAGTCATAACTCAATGACTTGATCCTATACTTAGGCTTTTAAATAAGTTAGTGAATAGTATTTGCTAAGGTTTGACTCAATGACTCGGTCCTAGACTTAGGCTTTTAAATGAGTTGATGAACAATATTTGCTAAGGTTTGACTTGGTGATTTATGACTCAGTGATTCGATTCCAAACTTAGGCTTTTGAATAAGTTGGTGAATAATATTTATTAAGGTTTGACTTGGTGAGTCATAACTTGGTGACTCGTTTCTATACTTAAACTTTTGAATGAGTTGGTGAATAGTATTTGATAAGGTTTGACTCGGTGAATCATGACTCAGTGACTCGATCCTAAACTCAGGCTTTTGAATGAGTTAGTGAATGATGTTTTCTAATACCCATGGAAAACTGGAAGTGAGTAATCTCCGTCATTATCCTGTGAAAGTTGCATGAATTAAGCCTAATTATATTTTAAGTTAATTAAGCCTAATTATGATTAACAATAATAATAATTAATGCTAATGATAGTTCTTAATTAATTTAAGATAATATCATCATTTTCCTGTTTTATAGGGCATTTCCTAAGCTACTCTACCATTTACAGGGTTTAACAAGTTTTAGTGTCTGATTCAATATTACCATATTGTCCATTAACTATTACCACAGTATAGGTGAGACCCACGTATGTACCATGATAGGGTCATAACAGAGTGCCTTTGGATACTAAAAAATTACTAATGGTCAAAGGTCACTAGCATCAAGGGAGGCAATTGCCTCTTGAAAAGTCTTCCAAGCTCCTTCAGAAAAATCTCTCTCTCTTAAAAAGAGAGAGGAGGTATTTATAGGCTTGGAGTTTACCTTCACCTCCAAGGGTAGTTTAGGAATGCTTACCTTCTCTTAAGAGGGCAATTTGGGAAATGGAGTCTGCCTTCACCTCCAAGGGTAGTTTACGAATGCTCATCTCCTTCCAAGAGGGCAATTTAGGAAAATGGAGTCTGCCTTCACCTCCAAGGGTGGTTTAGGAATGCCCATCTCCTCGCAAGAAGACAATTTGAGAAATGGAGCCTACCTTCACCTCCAAGGATAGTTTAAGAATGCATACCTCCTTTTAAGAGGGCAATTTAGGACATAGAGCCTACCTTCACTATTTTGAGAGAGAGTCTACATTCACCATTTTGGGAGAGGGTCTGCTTTCTCCATTTTATCGAGAGCTTGCATTCACCATTTTGGGGGGAGCCTACCTTCACCATGTTGTGGAGAGCCTGCCTTTACTATTTTGGGAGAGAGCTTACCTTCACCATTTTGTGGAGAGCTTGCTTTCACCATTTTGGGGGGGAGGGGGGGAGCCTGCCTCCACCATTTTGTGAAGAGCCTGCCTTCACCATTTTGGGAAGAACCTGCTTTCACTATTTTGTGGAGAGAGATTTCCTTTATCATTTTGTGGAGAGCCTGCCTTCACCATTTTTGGAGGGAGAACCTACCTTCACTATTTTGGGAGAGAGCCTACCTTCATCATTTTGGGGGAGTGCCTGCCTTCACCATTTTGGGAGAAAGCGTGCCTTCACCATTTTGAAAAAGAGCCTACCTTTACCATTTGGAAAGAGAACCCGCCTTCACCATTTTGGGAGAAAGCGTACCTTCACCATTTTGAGAAAGAGCCTACCTTTACCATTTGGAAAGAGAACCCGCCTTCACCATTTCGTAGTAGAGCCTAGCGTTGCAAAGCACAGTTTGCGTGGTGGGGTTTTCGCTCCACTAGAATTTAAGCAAGATATTTTTAGATATACTAATTGCATTTTTAATTTGAATGGTCCAACCAAAAATTATTTAGTTGGTCTATTAAAATACCAATTAAATATAGCCCATCACTAGCTATTCAACATATTGGGTAATTAACTATGCCTTGACTCACTCCCAGTGTGATCTATACCGCTCCTGATATAAACTAAGGGCACATGATTTTAAGATATTCAACACATGCACACATATTATTCCATAAATCTGAGTTGTAAGATATATTCTACACCATGAAAGGGTCATTTTACGACATATATGTAATATTAAAATTCTCCAAGTTCATGAAAATCTAATGAAAATTCATTTTCAATGGATTAAAAACTATCATTAAATAAATAATGATTTTCATCAAAATTTTCTGAAATTCTCATGCAACTCAAATACATATATAAGGAAAGCATTCAATGGTTTTGATTTATAACAAACATTTCTATTCATCCATAAATCACCCAAATCCAGAATTAAGGAAATGGAGGCATTTTTGGCTTTGATTTACATGCACTAAACTTGCATGAATAGTTGATCCAAACCAATGATAAGCTAGTAAAATAAGTTAAATGTATAAGCATCTTCATACTTACTTGTTGTGATGATCCATGGAGGAAAATAAAATAAATTTCTTCCTCCTTGATGCACAATTTCCTTAGTCAACATCTTAGTTCTCTGCATTTTCTTTCCTTCACAACAACCCTCACATAGTCACACATACATATAGGCAGAAATTTTGGCCGGTTACAACTATGCCACACCCTACACACTGTATTAACATGCAATAATTTCAATTGACATTTATGCAGTGTTTTCACACATGGGTTATTACATTTTCTATAATAACTTTGCTTCTTTTTTTTTAAGTGTAATGTCATGGTTTAGTATAATCCATGCGAGGTAATATTTACTTTAGCTTATTGGGATTAATGGCTTTATCTCACAAAAGTATCTTGCATGGTTAAATGATAAGTATATATAACCCAAGTTCTCTCCTACTATATATTTGATATGAGATTTTGGGGGCCTTATAAGACTTATCATGCTGCTAGTATCAACCTTAGCGACTTAGCTTACCATTTATTATTTATTTTAATAAAAATATAAATTATAAAAATAAAAATAATGAAATGCACTCTGTGGGTTGACAACAAAACCAACTGTGGTGTCTTTAGGTCCTCTGTGGGTTGAATTGAAGTATAATGTGATTTAGTTGATTGTTGTTTATTGGGTAGTTTGTGGGATATGTGTTTTATGCCTCCAATGGCCTTTCGGCATTGGTCGGCTAATTGTAATGGACCATTGGGTTGTTTGAATCCAGCATTACATTATTAGCTGGGCCTAGAGTAAGCAATCTTTAATGGGTGGCTTTCCTACACTATAATTGAATTTTCAATTGCTTAGCGCTCCATTCTAGAAGGAGGTAATACACCTTTAGCCACCACATGTATATCTTCAACCTAAAGGTACTTTTGATATGCCTACAACCAAAATGTTGTTATAGTTGAATCATTTGATGAACTGTTTTTATGTTCGATTCAAGTTCAACCGTTAGTTCGAACCATTGTGAATCGTGATGTTAGTAGGACATGATTATTATGTAATAAGTATTTTAGATTTTTTAATTTTAAAAAATAAATTATATATATACAATATGAATAATTAATCCAGTATTCATTCTCAATAATTTTCATAATTCATACACTATGATTACATTAGTGCTTGTGGAGTACTCGTCTATTGCACTTATCTTCTACAGATGAATCTCCTAATCTTAACTATTAATATAATGGGATCTAGTGCATAAACTGCATCTACACTTGCCAATAATGTTATTAGAATTGAACCATTCAGATCATTTATTTGAATAGGTTGGATCATTTATTTGAACTGGTTTGAACTGTGACATCATTATAATATCCAAATTATATTATGCATGCTACAATAATTCTATAGCCTAAGATAACTACAAGGAAAAAGTAGCAATCATATAATAAAACAATATAAGGAAGAATACAAGCAATATAAGAAACAAGTAGCAATCATATAATTTACCTTATTGGCTAGTTGATTGAAAAAAAACTAGTGAGTTTAGAAAAAAAGAAAAAGAAAATATGAAAAAACAAACATACACACAATGTTGCTGCTCACCAAAGTTGAAGGAAACTTACACCCATATGATTTACTCCTTTTCTACTAAAAATCATCTATATTAGACATTTAAGTAGATTACACCTGTTAATAATTACAAAAAATCGAACATTTAATCCAAACTTTGTCATAAAACTATTTTTATGTTTTTTAAGATTTCATGATTCATTAGCTACTCAAAAATTCATTTAAAAATTTAGATGATATATAATGTTATATTAATTTAGACAGTGTTTTAGTAAAAAGTAAATCACAAAAAAAATATTTTATATGGTTGAACAAATATTCTGAAATATAGTATAGGCCCTACTTTGTCTATGGGGTTACAAAACCAAATTATAATAAGCTCTTGTTAGCACGTTTAATCTTGGTTTGGACCCAAATTGGGGAAATAAGGGGTGTGAGAAACTTGCATTAAAAACTCACTAAGGAGAATGGAATTTACTGTTGGAACTTCCTATTGCATGAAATTCGTGATAGGAGTACAAAGTACAAACATCGTGGTGCATTCATGGCAAGTAGCTTTCCATCATACGTAGCAAAGGCCCTTGACATGAAGGACGAAAAAAAAAAAACTTACATGCAATGTTGTTGCTCGCCGGAGTTGAAGGAGATGCTGGAGTTGCTGACGATGGTTGACGCTAGAAGGGAAGACGTTGTTAGATCAGAAAAACCTTTTCAATTATGGACAAAGTTGAGACAGAGAGATGAGTGGGGGCATTAGGCAGGCCACGCACAGTCATTGGAATCAAGTTGGAAGTCTGATGATGATGCTGTCATCGTTGACTGCCTTTGGAAGGGATGAGATGGGTTTCAAGCTATGTCTGAGAGATGATTGATAAAATGAAAACTAAAGAAGGCATGTTGGGTGAGCCCCACACAGTTGTCGAAATTAAGCTAGGAGTGGGATGATGACACCTTCATCGATGGCCAAACGAGATGGGAAGGTGGAAAAACCTTTTCGTGCTGCATTGATTGAAAAAGACATACTAAAGAGGAAAGATCGAAGTGAGAGCGCATAGGGGTCGTTAAGATTTCTAGGGTTTTTTTTTGTTGTTGTTGATAGATGAACTGGTTGGACCATGGTTCATCCAGTTCCAGCATTTTTTTGGTACCTGACCGGACTGGGCTCAACTGAACCGATGCCATGACCTATTTGCGGTCAGACCGATCGAACTAGTCGGTTTGGCCCAGTTTTAATAACACTGTCTACCAATCATTTCTCACATCTCATATAAGACTTTCATCTCAACTTCTATTTTTTTTTATTCCCCTCATCCATATTACTTATGATGCTTGCCAAATACCAAGGAGTTCAGATTTCTTAATTGGGGAATCACCAATCCATGTTACACTCCCTCATATCAACGGTCATGATTACTTATCGATCACTCCAAAAGTCTAGACTATGGAATTAGGTGCTTTGATTTTCTTCTGACACATCCCAATTTTCTTGGTTTCATTGGTAATAAAAAAATCAGTGGTTTAGACTGATATAAAAACCTAGTCCCTTAAGTAATTACAGCCGCCACTACACATAACACTATCGTTGCCTCCTTTAGTCATCTATTGTTTCGGCCAATGAGCTTTGTCCAATGGAGCCTCTCACCATTCCAACCTTTGACTAGTAATCTCCACACTGAATCATGCCATCCAACCGCTAGAAACTAGAAAAAAAGGCCTCTGTTGAAAACCCATCTTCTTCCTCTTCACGTTTGGTGAACCCATTGGCATCCAGCCTTTAGCATCTCTCATTATGACCAATTGGCAACACTTTGCTATTCCATTCTCTAGTAGAAACCCACTATCATTAGCCATGTCTTCGTCTGCACCAGCAAACCACCTTTCTTCTATTAAGACTAACCCCATCATCAACTTGATTTTGATGATAAATGAGCTTTAATAATTAAGTTTTGATGATAAGCAAACACATGAGTGAAAAAGAGGGTACTAATAACTTTGTTTCCAAGTATTATAGAAATAAAATGAAAAACTTATGGAAAGACTTAATGTAACCAAAGCAAAGGTGATATGGAACCCAAGAACACATGTAATCAACTTACACATATCATAAAACGAGTAAAAAAGGAAGAAAATAAGTAAATGTAAAGAAATAACAAGGTTTTGCAATATAGAGGATAATAAAAAGGAGAACTTATCCTCTATAGAGGTCTCTGGATAAATTAGAATCAAGTCCAAGTTAAAGAGTTTCCATAGAGTCATCTATAGAGGAAATATCATCCCTATAGAGGTTTGCAAAATTAGTCATTCATGGTAGTTAAAATTGTCAGAGTTTACAGAGAAAACTACAGTGGAAAAGAATTGATCTATAGAGATCTGAAAAGGTCTCTGGAAAGAACTCTCCTCCCCATTAGCATACAGAATACAAACTTGCTCCTTCAAAGGTCTACATTTAATGTCACAATGGTCACTAACAGCTTCACTCGACCTATAGATGTTTGGACCTTGTCTATAGATGTTTATAGCCACCACTATTAACTTTTGTGTTGAGTGGATCGCAAGCATTATAATGGTCAACTTTCCTACAATGGCTATAAACTTTTCCAAAGCTCATAAATATATGATCAAGTTAAAGGAAGAAGAAGTTACACATTCATAAAGGCTCAATATCATGCATTTACAAAAGTTAAAAAGTTTTCTTTCAAAATAGTTTCAGCTCCTTGGTACTGTCACTCTAATTCAAACATAAAGCAACATCAATCTCAATCTCTAAGGACTCCAAAACTCCATATCTTATTGAGTATTCTTGTTATTGTTTGATTTACATTTTGAACAACTCAGCCTAAGTAAGAGGTATATTTTTGTACGAGTTCTTTTAGTTTGTTTGGTTTTTACAAGCAAGAAGCTTGCAGCTCTCTTACTTTCTCTTTCGCACGCTTTAAATTTGGCTAAAAAGTTGTTAAGCTTAATTCATCACCCCACACCAACCCACCCACCCCCACTCCCCCCACTTGAGCTACAATTTATAAAGGGACTAATACCTTCCATAACCAACCTTCATCACCATTTATTGATTTTTTTCCTTTTCCTGCCTTTTACTATCAAAGAAGGGGTTTTCCAATCTTCTCACCATCATTAGCATGTTTCTAGCCATTAGTTTTTGATAGCAATGGTGATGAAAAATGTTGGGGTCCATGCTGCCTAAGGAAGAGAAGACTAAAAGGGAAGGACGAATGGGAGAGTTGTTTATGTAGGCTAAAAGGGCATGGCATTGGCATGGGCCCTTTTTTATCATATTATTTTATTTTTTAAAATAAAAGTATTAAACCAGTTTGTGGTTGGACCATTTTTCATGGTTTGACTGGATGGGTCAAATGGCTTCAAGCCAATTAGAAAATCATATGTCAATCAGACACCCCAACTAAACATGATTACAATTTCTAGATAATAAGCCAAGCCCAAAAAACTAAATTTCAGAAGCAACTGAACAAGCATGATATTCACATGCTAAAATTGATGGGATCAATGCTCACAACTAGTGCTAATAGGCACCCTCTAACTAGCACTTCTCTAGCCGGAACTCTCTAGCTGGAAAAATGTCTATAAAAGAGGATCAAATCCCCTCTCCTAACACATCGTTGGAGCATCTCCAAGTTAGGAAGAAGACAATTTCACTACATTGAAGGGTTAGACTCTCCATTTATCTACCTTGTGGAGGAATTATTTCTCCTGTAGAGACAAAGATGGGGAATTAAGAAAGTTATTTAATCCAATTAAAATTCTTCTCTATACTCAACCAAATCATCCCTCATGAGCTTTACCATTCTTACCACTGTTCCATCAATAAATAATAATCTATCACAATCCCTTTTGTTTTTCAAATCTTTGGTGGATCATAATTCTCTAGCAAATACCAATATTGGAGTATAAAGGATCTAGCTCCCCTTCTAATCTGGGTTACTAGTGGCTCCCCATTCAATTTACATCCCATTTCAAATTTCATAATGTTTGTATTTAGAAAGTTTGATTGAAAGACAGATGTATTTTGCTATCTATTATGTTTGCTTAAATCCATGTGGTCGATTCCCACATTTCTCCATATGTTTGAATGATATAGTTGGTGTATACATTTTCATTTTCTTTATTTTCATGCTTATCAAAAATCATTTGTAATATAGCAAAGACTTTGTTGTGTTTTCGACCATCTAGATCATTCATTCCATATTGTAGGCCATCATATTGTATTCTGTTTGGCTCATGGTAGCATCTGTGATAAGAGGGGTACCATAGGGACACTACCATTAACAAGAAACAAGGGCTAGTGTTGTTGCTTAGGGGCATTACCACTGACAAGAAATAAGGGCTAGTGACATCAATTAAGAGGGTTATGGTTGAACATTGGCATTAACTAAAATGATGATTGGAGAGAGAGGAGAATGAAGGTTAGGCATCGAGTGTCAATTAAGAATGGGAGCTAAGAAATAGACTAGCTATTTCAACCAATTTTATCTTTTCATTGCATGAATTTTTATACCAAAACAACCTCTCTGCCTTTTCATTTAATTTGATATAGTATTTATCTATTCCAACTATCTTTAATAATTTTAATTTTTTATTATTAACTATATATTTAATCATCGATTTTATCTTTTATCACTGTTAACCTTATTTATTTTATTGTGATTCATTCTTTAGTTGATATCTACACCTATCTACACAAATACATGCCCTTGGCTCATGCATGCATGCTCAGGAGAGAATGATTGTTAGTTTTATTATTTTAACTAAAATGGTTGGAACAGAGTTTAATTTCAAAACTAAAATGCAAATGAATCATTTTAAATCTTTTAGAATCTCACATTGGAAGTGTAGTGGGAGAAAAACTAGATTATATATATAATCAACCCCTTCACCAAGGTACCTTATAGGTTAGACAGTTGACCTGAATGGACAAAATTGTGACCTGAATGGACAAAATTGTGAGGGCTTTAATAGCAAGATCTGATGAGTTTAAAACAAGCAATACTTCAAATTAGGTTGGGATTAGAGTGTTATAAATGGTATCAAATCCACTCCCTAGCTATTGCCTATTTGGGATTATGCTAGGACCTACTATGCATCCTATGGGGTACCTTGGGTCCATCAGAGGTTGATTGAACCCTAAGAATGGTGGTAGCCATATCGTGGGCTTGTGAGGCACCTAGAATTCTATATCGAAAGTACAATGAGAGATACACTAGGTTATATATGTGACCAACCCTTTCACCAAGTGATGCACTTTTTTGGGTTAGAGAACTAGCTCAAAAGGACAAAACCATGTAAGCTATAGTGCTAGTGGAATTTAGTAAGCCTAAAGTAAATAATATTTAAATTTATGTTGGGGTTGGTTATGATGAGCTCGTAAATATACTATGTTTAATGCCTAAATTCACATGTATTTTGGATACTTTTTCAACGTAAATTTAATAGTTTATAAGCACATTCCAGTAAATTTATACCAAACTTGGTTATTACTTGATAAGTGAATTCTATGTTGATTTATTATGACTTTTTGTAGATAAAAGTGAAAAAACAAGTTGAAGAAATTGAGTGTCATGGCGTTTCAGTCAAATGCTGTGGCATTTGAAATGTTCATTAGGTATTTGGCAAATAAAGATCTGTATGTCACGACATCAAAATTTTGATGTCATAGCATCAAAATAATGAATGCATTACTTTGGATAGTCAGAGAGTTCAATGCCGCAATAGTATAGTGAATATTAACTTCTGTTCACATCTAACATCATAACCTTAGTCAGAAGTTTCGATCTCAGAGGTGAAGTGAACTTCTGACTGAAGTGAATCCCTTCCACCAATCTGAAGAGTAATGATTGATCTTTAGAACTGTGAACTTCTTAAATGAATATTAACATCAGAACCTCTTAAGTAGTGAAGTGAATCTCTGAAGTAGTGAAGTGAAATTTCTTCAGAACTTCTGAAATAGTGAAGTATTAATCTCAGAAGTGTGAATTTATGAGCAGTGAAATATTAACGTCAGAACTTTAGAAGAAGTGGAGTATCGATTTCAGAATTTCGGAACCGTAAGAAGTGTGTCAGAAGTTCTGAATAGATTTTGACATGGTTCAAAAGGTTGAACTTAGAATTTTTGAAGTAACTTAACCTTCAAAAGTGTGTTTAAAAGCTCAATCTTAGAATTTTTGATGAGATTCTGAGGTTCACAAAAGATGATAGAATTTCTGAAGAGATTACAAGGTTTGCATAAGTGCAATAGAAGTTGACAGAATGGGTTTCTGAGGCTCCCAAAAGAAGTTCTGAGAAGTGCAATAAAGGTTGACAAAATGGGTTTTAAGGCTTATCGAAGAGGTTCTGGGTGGGTTCTGAGGTTCTAAGAAGTACAACAAAAGTGGACAAAATTTCTGAAGAGATGCTAACCGGGTTTTGAATAACATCAAAAGTGTGAAAGATGTGGTTGTGACATGGTTTCTAATGTTCTTAGAAGTGCGACATGAATGGGTTCTGAGGTTTTGAGAAGTGCGACAAAAGTTCTTAGAAGTATGACAAGGTAATTTTGTGGTGGCTTTTGACATTCTCAGAAGTGCGACATAAATGGGTTCTGGAGTTCTCAAAATTGTAACAGAATTTCTGAAGGGATTAAAATAACTTCAGAAGTATGATAAAATTTATGAAGGAGTCAAATTAACTTCAGCAGTGCGACAAAGATATGAATATCTGAAGGAGTTCCAAAGCTCGATCTTCAGAAATTATGAAGCTTCTTTAGAACTTGTGAAATAGTAAAATTTCGATCTTCATAATTTCTGAAGCAGCTTAACAAGAAAGAAAATTCTTAAGCTTTAGAAGGATTTTTTCGTAACAATTTTTAGAAGTTTTTAGAGTGTTTTAGAGGGATGAAATTGCAAGTTGCAGTACCTGTTGGTTTTAAAGGTTGCAGAATATTAAATTATTTGGAAGTATGCAAATTGAATTATTTTTAGAAGCTAATTTTTATGTGTCAGATGCTGCAAAATTTTAGAGTTTGAAACATGTGGAGTATGAAGTATTATTGGAAGCTGATTTTTTAGGCGTATGTATTGCAATTTTTAACCGATGATGTGCAGCAACTCAATTATTATTAGAACTCCTATTTTATGAATTGCAATATATTTGAACCTATTTTTGTGGAAAATATCGAGTTATTATTGGAAGAGAATCTCTATGCATAGAGACATTACAGTTTTAGAGGAGTTCTACTAAAACGCTACTGTTTGGATTATTTAAGGACAACTAGGGATAACGTTCAAGACACAGAGTTGTACATGAGAAGCAAAAGGAGCGAGAAAAGGATTCCAAGTTCTGCAACATGTATATTTTGAAGAGTTTTTTTTATCTTTTTAGCATGAATTAAATTCATTTTTCTGGGGTGATGATGTAACCCTTCTTGATATTCGTGATTAACTAAGATTGTTGGTTTATTAATTCAATATCATCTTATTTCATTCATTATGTTAAATGTAATCATTTGATTTATCTAATTGCCTAATCATCAATTATGTGACTTAACTTGATTATCTTGGAGTATATGGTAAAGGTAGAAAAACTTGATTATCTTGGAGTATATGGTAAAGGTAGAAACCATATGCTAAACCATATACTGTGCTCTCTTAAATGAATGAGTAGATGGTTAAGGTAGCCACCATATGCTAAACTATTCTACTTGGTTTATTATAGTTCTTCTTATCTTCATTGGTTTTCAACCTTAATTACACTACATGTTATAAGTAATTGGAATGAGAGAAAATATTTAATTTAAACCTGAATGTCTAACCATAATAATTATATAGTAGATAGAATGAACCCAAGATGCTGCAATAACACTGAATATCATTTAGTAAAGTCAGATCCCCAGACTTTTACAACCAGAATTCTATCTTATATTACTCAATACCATTGTTTTCTGTTATCTTGCATTGTACTTTTCTTCACTTAGTCTATAATTTATCTTATTGATATAGGACAACCTAGTTCTTGTAACTAAAAATAATTAAATCAGTTTGATAATTCTTTGTGGGATCGACTCTTACTAAGCACACTATATTACTATATACTCGTGAACTTGAAAGGAATTATAATTTGACCATCAGGGTACACTTGTGATGCCTAAGGAATCTCACATTGGAAGTGTCGTGTGAGGCCCTCAAAATCCTACATCTGAAGTATAGTAGAAGAAAAAGTAAGTTATATATATATGACCAACCTTTTTACCAAAAGAGGCATCTTTTGATATGAAGAGTTGAACCAATGAGACAAAACCAAATGAGCTTTAATGCTAGTGGAATCCAGTGAGCCCCAAAGCATATAATATTTTACAATGGATTGGAATTGGGCGTTACACCATTCGTCTTGTGGATATAACTTCATTAACTCTTGAACATGAAGTCCCCAGGTCGGCATTTTCTTCCTTTCTTTCTTTTTTGTGTTTTTATTCTATCCATCTGTGGTTAAGAGATATGTTTACAACCAATTTTCTGACTCTCTAAATGCGCGGCGAGGGTCCAAATCAATTTATACTGTCAAATGCCCGAAAGGCAACAGAATTTAATAACAAAAAGCAAACAACAACTTTAAATAGACATTTAAAAATTGAAGACTACCTGCTCAGTGCATCCTTCACCTTGCTTGCAAAAGCAGCACCAAATAGCATTAGAATAAGAAAAAGCCACTAGTAGCGCTGATAAAATCAATAGTGGGATGCTTTCCTTGATGATTAATGAATCGACCACGAGTTTTGATTTTCTTATCTGGTGTTGGTCTCCATACAACTAGGTCCTATTGCGTGCAAAGGTTTCACCGTAACTTAAGCGCTACATGAAGAAATTAAAATGAAAACTGGAACTTAGCCAACCCAGCATTTAGTTCATTAACTAATGAATTAGCCTATCTCGATTCTAATATATTTGAGAATAACATGTACCAACCCCGCTATAAAATCTGCATGTAATGTGGCATTGAGCAATATTTGGCAACAGTGCGAGTCAACAAGATTCCAGCAGCAGTATATAGTTGGCTACATTTTTGCAGCCACTATTCAAGCCAAATGCGGCAAGTGGCGCATGCGACAATAACATTAAAAAACAAATAAAGATCCCCATGAATACCTACTATCACTGACATTAGCTCTTTACAACTTATAAGATTAAAATAGGCATTAAATTATGTTTGATTCACAATTTAAAACACGATTTTAGATTAGTAATTCTTAATTAGTGATGTCTACTTGTACCAAAATTTACATAAACTTCCGACTCGACTTTTCACCCCTGTTCCATCTTAAAACATTTGTCTGATCCTCTAAAACCCACTCCCATGCATGCGTAAGCTCCATTAAAGCATCCTAGACTCTTGAATTTTATCTTTCAAGCTAATATTTGCAAGCTCCAAAGGCCACACGGTTCCGCTGCAAGAATTTTATTTAGTGGAAAAATTTCAGCGATTAGCCATATATATATATCTTGCTCTCACCATCCATATAGACTGCAACGATAGGATATTTAGGAGTATATTTGATTAATTTCGGTTGCTTTCTGGGATATTGGTCATGATGTCTCGATCCATTTTTTGATCGGAGGTTTGAAATGGAATGGATTTGCTTAGATTTGTTTGGTTCTAAGCTTCTTGATTTGATAGTTATTTTCCACAGCAACACTATTTTTTTCTGAACATTATTTACCTGTTTATCGCTTTACGATTAGAATTATCCGTGTACCGCCTCACATCAATTTCATTTCATTCCAGTCCGATTAATACTACCGATGAATTGATGTCTTATCTATCATGCATACAGAGTAGTACAAGAGAATTTATGAAAACTGAGGTTGAGCACGCTGCATAAGATATCATTCAGTGAAATTGATAGGATTCGAAATTAGTTAGGGGTTGATCAGTTATATGTTGGCCAAAGGATTTGCCTGAAAAACTCATTTTTCAAAGCTCGATTTGACATATACTTCTTACAATAATCTTACTTTTTATTATTATTATCTATATTTTCATTTACTATTCACCTTTCTATTTTAAATATTAACGTCATCAATACATTTCTTGCATCACTTTCCATTGCATTTCAACTATATCTTTTTATGTACTCAGATGCGCATTTACCATGTGAAGACTTTACTCACATAAATGATAGCTCTTTCTCTTGTCTACTTTCCGTGAATTGCAAGATTTATTCAACAAATAAAATTTAACTCAAATGATTACATGGCAAGTAGATGGTGTAGTCGAGTATACCAACTAGGTACCCTTAGTGTGATCTGTACTATGGAACTGAAAGCATTTTCATAGAATTTTTCAAACTTGATTTGATATATACTCTCTTCAATAATTTTTTTTATTATTTATATTTATAATCATTTACAATCTATTAATTTTAACTTTATGTACTTTATGGTTATCTTCATCCTTATATTATTGACATTATCTCCATTGTATTTCCTTTCCATGTCACCGATCAAGCCCTTAAGTCTATTATAGCAAAACTATTCAAGTAAGTGAGAATGTCATAAATAATCCCACGTACCATAAGAAATGGATGTTTCTTCGGCTTCATCTAAACATTCCGATGTTACGGGTGCAAGCAGCCATACTCTTCTTTTCTTTCTCAAGAGTGATTGTTAATCCGAACCATCGATAAGATGCGGCTAAGAATAGCGGTTGAAAATACAAGAGTACGGGAGAAAAGACTAATTTTGTTATAAAAGGATAGAAGCAATAAAAAAAAATAATTCTTTAAAAAGTATTTAATTTTTGTAGATGTAAGAAAAAATAAAATAAAATAGATATCTTATATAGTGTGAAAAAGAGAGAGCAACAAAGAAAAATGATAAAAAAATATCTCCACATCAAGTGATTCTTATAAATTACATAAGAAAAATGTAATCATAATTAGTAACATATGCAACTTTAATATATATATATATAATACTAAGATTTCTATTTTTATATATTTGATAACTCAAAATTATATTGTTATCATTTTTCCAAATATAATTGAAAATTTAAATGTGTCAAATTATATCAAAATAAAAATTTTAGTATTATATATTTATATATTTCATTTACATACGTTAACCATCATGTTGTTTTTATCATTTATATTAAAATAAAAAATAACAAAGCATTTGAGTCCACTTTTGAAACGAGATCACGTAGCATCCAGATGCAATTTTCTCATAAGAAGACTTCTCCTTGTCTCACCATGGACGAATCCGCTGCAAACTCTGGCCTTGTTTGTGTGCTTACGTTGATAAGAGATAAAAGGTGCAACTTGGGTTGGGTCAACCAAAACACCGTTGGAAGTGTTACAAAACTTCAGTGGGTTAAGACTTCTTTCTTAGCTATTAGAGTTGAGTTAAATTGAAAAATACAACTTAATTTTAAACAATTGGGTTAAGTTGGGTTTATATGTAATCCTTACGAAGAACACATGGCTCAAATTTCACTAATCCAACCCAACCTATTTTGATTACTTAAAAGGAAAATCTTGTGTAATCCTTAACTAACCTCTTGTGCTTTAGAATAAGGATGTGACCTCAACCTCATTCCTCTCTTTTAAAAGCTGATTCTTATACATCTGTTTATGTATTCAATACATTATTGTAATAAATAAATAAATCAAATGTAGAAATATAAAATATCAACCCAAATTATCAAGTTATATTCAACCTGAATTTTTAAAATTTGGACTAGGATTAAGATTAATTTACCAATAAGGTTAAAGTTGGATTTTTAACCTCTAGCTTGTACAACCAAACTATAATAAGCTAATTAAAATCCCTCTCAGATGCAGTGCATGGGAGGGGCAATGGTATGAGGAGTGTAAGGACAGCCCAGCTTCAGGATTAGAGCATGGGCAAGGGCAGGTTGGCATGGGTATGTGTAGTGGCATGAACTAGCAATGGCAGAGCAAATTCTACAGCTGGACGGATGTTCTAATCCGGGCAACACTAGCCAGGCAAATCAAAAGGCACCCTCAGCAGACAAAGGTAGCAATCCCTGCTCATCATCTCCAAGTCTGGCGAGATCTGAAAATAACCTGTCAACAACTTTGCCAAACGGGTCCCACATCAACGCCCTTATCCCTCAGATGGCTGCGGAATGGCGGGATAGCAGGCTGGATTCCCCCAATGGCACCCATCAAGAGTGGTCAGGAAAATATAG
>JAYJMB010048426.1:0-29996 GCA_036873735.1 Pouteria campechiana
TATATATATAACATCGAAAGTAAAGATTTATTCAATCTCCATTTTGAACGCTTCTATATAAACAAAATCGTTATAGCGGAGGCCCATAAAAGGTTTGAACAACAGGCATCGTTAACCTTACCAAGAACTACGTCTTTTAGCAATATACAAAAATAATGTGTATAAAAATGCAGAATTTCTTCAGTGCTTGCAAGAGTCCAGATTGATTTTGCTTGTCTACCTGATTGCGAAGAAAATGGCGACCGGCCGGCATGAGGCTTTGTTCATACATGGAAGAAACAAAGAATAAAAATCCTCATTTGGTTCCAGCAAGCCAACAAGTAAAATCTTAGGAAATGATATTTTCCTAAAAGCAGGAGAATAGTTCTCTCTCCCCTATACGATCGTTAGCATAGAATTTTTCTGGGGGAGATGACTCCTCTTTAGAAGCTTCCTTTCCAATCAAATTTGTACCCATAAGAGTTAAATTTACTTTCTTGGGACCAATCATTTAATGAGATGCTACGTGAGGAAGGACAAACGTACGTGATATACAACAACAGAAGAGACGATGTTACTTCAAGAGGAGGAAGAAGACGAAGGAAAAGAGGCTAACCACACTAAACAACGTAAATAGTGACGTATTGTACATGGGCTAAGACCTAAAAATCAAATCATCAAACACATGGGTAAACAGAAGGAAGAATGGCTGCTGCTGAACACGAAGACCACACGGAAAACCAATTCCCCTCGGCTTTTTTTTTTTTTTTTTTTTTTCTCCTTCGGTTTTCCTCCTGCGCGCCACATCATGCTCATCTTTCCATCACTTCCAAGCAGCCCTTCAAAATCGACCACCCCCCGTCTCGTCTGTTTTACCGTGTCTCGTCATCATCCGCCTGCAGCATCAACCCACAAGATTTTTCATTGTCACAGCAGCAGCGTACCGTTGGATCGAGCAAGCGAGCAAGCAGCCAAGTCGCTGTCGCTGTCAAAGGGGATGGTAAGGTACATAGCCTAATGCCCGGTTCACATCAGTGACTATATCGCTGCACCTTACCAGAAGGCTTAGCATCTGGTGAGATATGTCTACAACATTAGCACCATTCCTTCCCTCGATCTCGCTATAATGCAGCGCATTACCATAGCGGCTTGGTGGGAGGATTTGATTCAAGTGACCACCACTACCCATTATTATTCCAGGGCTCTCATTCATGTCAGGAAGGCGAGGTGGAAACTGAGGAAGGGTAGTGGTAAGGAAAGGGGATGGGGGTGGTAGAATGAGAGTTGATTTTGTGTTCTTAATACTACTAACATCAAATTGCAGAGAAGAAGAAAGCCCATCTGCATTACCACTGTTGTTGTTATTACTAAAGGTCGGCAACTGACCTCCTTTCCTACTTTCCTCACCACCCAACATAAATTTTACACGTGGGCTCTCCTTCACAGCTGCCCCTACTTCATCTGCCGATGGTTTCTTCAGGCAAGACTTTAGCTGCATGGTGGGCAGTGGCAACCGATGAACTACCAGCCTTGGCTCACCTGAGACATCACTCCCACTGAGCCTAGGTTGCAAGGCATCATCAAGATCTTCCTCGACCCGTTGATGGTTGGCTTCTGGTGTGTCAGCCGTTGGCGCTTCAACTTCTCTGACATAGTATCTCACACTTATATGCCCAAACAGGTTATTGTTTCTGATGGCATGATCATATGCAGCCTCCGCATCACACTTATGCTTGAAGACAACCCGACATGTCAATGACTTCCAGTACACCCGAATTCCAGAGAGATCAAGTGGACCAAATCGAGCAAACTTTGCCTTCAGCTGATTGTGCGATGGCAGCGTTGTTCTGGGTGGGAATTTCATCACCAGTGCCGTTGGAACCACTGCCTTTGCTGGAGGTTCTGACTTTCTCAGTGTCTCTGCTGCCTTGGCTGGCTTCATGGCAGGACTCATCTCTTTCTGCTCTCCCTTCTGCATGTCTGCTGTCTTCTGGCCTCCAGCCTTTTTCTCTGCAACTAGTGCCTTCATTTCATTCAGCTTCTTCAATCTCTTAGCAGACATCTCTTCCTGCCGATCAGAAGGACCTCGTTTACGGCCCATCTTTGTGGGATCATCCAGCCTTGTTGCATGTTTTGGTGATTTGAGAGCAGAGGATGGTTCTCTCCGCTCCCTGCCAGGAGCAATCTCAGCATTACCAACTCCAGGTTCCTGTAGTAGTCTGCTCACACTGGTTTTAGAAGCGCGGACTTCAGGAGTTTCTGATTCACTTGCTGGCTGCAGAACTAAACTCTTCTGGTAGACAAGTGATCTAAATCTCAGGAAAACCTGACGCACAATCTCCGGACCATTACGTTCAGTGCCATGGAAAGGATCCAGGGCAAGAATCAACAGGTCGTTAACAACCTGTGGAAGCTCAATCTCAACAACTCCAGTGTCTGGTTTTGTTGGTGACATGGTGGGATGAGGGGAGCTCAATATACCACTAACCCCATTGTCTGTCTTCTGCTTTTCCACTTGTGGATGCTCAGTCAAACCAATTGTAAGGGATTTTCCTGAAGACTTTCTCAAAGAGTCACCATCTTTTACCATTTTAGGACGCTTCTGTCGATGCCCTGCACTCAACTCTATCCCCAACTCTTTCTTCCTCTTCTTTTTCTTCCTCTCCTCCATGACAGATGTCCCAGAGCTCAATTCCCCCCCTGGGCGCTTAAGAACTTTCTCCGTCATAATTATTCCATCAATACTTGATGGCTCTGTAATACATGTCTCTAGGCATGACTCCCTCTTTTCTAAAACATTAGGTGTGTCAGACAATATGCTGGTCTGTTGCATAACATCATTCTTATTAGCCGCTGAATCCAGATGCATTCCCCCTTCTGAACCTGGTGTCACCAGAGGACTCCCATATTCTGGATGCTGGCTTGCTGAAACAGTGTGCTTTTCAGTGACAGCTGGGGCTCTCCTCTGCAATATGTATTCACCTGCCTGGGCAGGATAAGCATCTGATGCCTCTTTTAAACCTGACGAGTGCAATACACCTGATTGCATTTGGTTATCATGAGGAGACCCAGCCTTGAAAGTAGTCCTATGATCATTCAGATCCTCACGCCTTTTGAACAGATACTTGTCTTTCTTGGGTTTGAGGGACTTCATGGCCTTCTTCCTGTCTCCCAAATTTTCAGCAAAGACTAAAGGGCCGCTCAAGGGAGCTGAATAAAACAGATCCAATTGTCTTATTAGCAAAGCAAGATGCATCAAAAATCAAAGACTACAGAATTTTAAAAATAAAAATAAAATAACAGTATATTCATAGGAAAAATTAAACTAAACGTATTGAAAATCAATAAGCAACACTGAGGACATATCATCATCATTTGTATCTCCAGATCCATAAATCCAAATGCTTCAAAAAAATTTATGGCTTCCAATCACTGTCATCAATAAAATTGAACATATATGCACCAGCCTAGATAAACTTACCTAATAAGCAATGGGAAAGCCTAAACAGATCAAAGTGTAAGGACAAATAAGACAACATTTGGCAAAGGAACAACTAGAAGCTTCTCTTTCTTTTATTTCACTGAGTTGAGGAAAGAATCATGATATCCAAATACAAGGCTTACCAACTAGGCGAGGCTAGAACACGAACTCTCATCCAATTTTCATTAAAAAAATTTAAAAGTGAAAAAAACCAAGGCACAACCAAACTTAAAGCTCCACATCAAAATGACCTGTTATAAAAACCATGCTAGCCAGTGGTTCATCATCCCATTTTTTCAGCCATTATTTGGAACTTAAACAAGGAACACCTTGATTCATCTATCAGGTTAAATGCACACAGTGGAACCCATATAATAATAGCTTACAGATGAGTTTACACACATTGCCATGGATTTACAGGAGTCAACCCAGCTCAGTGATTACCATGGTCAGCACTCAACTGGCAGGGGAGACCAGAATTACAATGGGTCCTGGTCTGTTTGGGTAAGTCAACACGGTTGAATAGGTCATGCAAAGTCACAATGCCACAAGAGTAGAAATCTAAGCGAGAGTGGTAATCACTGTTATGTTTCAGAAGAAAATATGTTTCTCTACGTTAAAATCTTAGGGAGAGACGAGATGGATACTCTGTTATTCAATTTTTTTATTTTGCACTTGCGTATAGCAACAAAATAGTAGGGTTTTTCAGTTTATACATAGTCTTATCCCATTCTGCATCACATGGATAGATGAAATGATACCAACAGAAACAGAGATAGGATCATCTATAAAGTGACAAAAGAAAAAATAGATAAGCTTCTTTGATAAAAAGATAACAAGCAATATTAGAAATATAGGAAATGATGACGAAAAAGTAGAGTTGTTGGGAATAATTGAGCAAAGGCGAATGCTATTGCCACATCGCTAAAAATAGGAGGAAAAGCAGAGCTTATGCCATGAACCAAACACATGCTAAAGTGCTACCTAGTTGACTCACTGAAACCTAGTCTCTAGCCATACCCGATGACATTCTATGGCTTAAATTTAAAACTACTTCATTAATTCATATAATCAATAATAGAGGCACCACCATTTATTGACTGGGTGGGGTATGGACAGCATTTGTCAACATTATAAGTTTATAACTAGCAACTCATTTTAAAAAAATCATCTCCACAGAGACTGCTAGACTCATACCAGAAAAAAAAAAAAAACTCTTCTATGCAATAATTGTCCATTTCAAGAGATGACAATGGTGGAAGCCAAAGAATTAGATGCCTGTCCCCTCGTGCCGCTCATACATGTCCCAAAAAACTGAACCATTTCTTCAAAATCCCTTTCGCAACATCATCAAAAACCTGCCGTGCAAGACTTATTGTTTTAAAAATAAGGCATGCAATATCTGTGTTGACTGTGGAGTACTACAAATATTATTCCTCAATCATGATTTCATAGTTTGTCTACTCAATATCATCTTGCTTGTTTTTGTATAAAATAGAAATATCAAATCCATCAACAAAGAATTCAGAAAGAGAAATTATAATTGGAATGGAACACCGCCCATGGATTTAGCCATTTAGGTTAATTAGTTCCATGTGAATGCATTGGGAACCAAGTTGGTAGACTGGAATTTGGTTTCTATGGACTTGGTGGCCTCACAAACATTCAAATAATGAGCATACATGTCGAATGCCACTCCCTGGAAAGAGAATCCTTGTTAACAGTTGATTTGCAGGTAAGAAAGGAATCATGGGAATGCAATCCCAACAAGTTACAATGCAAAAAACTAAGGAATGGGAGAAAAATGTATCCTCACTACTAGACAACCACCAAAGGGATTAAAGAAAGAACACCGTCTGGCAAGCATTCCATTACTTGGATTACCACGGGTCTAATTGTCCATCTACCCACATTAGGAGCCTTCAGACTACGCCTGACAAGTGGCCCCATCCTAAGGAAAGTCATAAACCCAACCACCGCTTGGAACAGATTTTTTATGTAGGAAAATATCACATGTGCATCATGATGACATGCAGAGAACGTTTCCATCTTGACCCCAAACAGCAACAGCAGCCAAGAGCTTAAATGAAGGTAAAAATTGGAAGGTTAAAACAGTAGCCATTTCTTATGAAGCATTAACATTGAAGATTGAGCTCCAAGCTAAACTAATCCTTCATGGCAAAGAAATCAAAGCAAGTGACATGGCTTCTACTAAACTGATAGAAACTAAGTAGGAAGTTTCAGCTATGCTGTGACCAACAGAAGATACCAGTACCGCAAATATAATTCAAGGGACAAAATGGTAAACAACTGCTTTTGACATCCCATAGATTCACATCATAAATGGAATTCAGGAGTATGAGGACAAAAAGTAACCAAAATTTTCACTTTTGTTCTTAAGAATCAACCCTGCATAAGAAATGTGATAGTGATCAAGGATTTCCTTTAGACGTAAAAAAGAAATACATGGATGAAGATTTACTGTAGGAAAGCAAGTAAGCTTCCTAAAAAAGGTAACAAGCAACCACAGGACATCCCATGATTGAGACCATAGGCCTTCAGATCAATCCCCATGAGGCCACATGGTTCAACTTGTAGAATGTGACAATCCTAAGCATTGCAAAAATGTGTAATCAATCAGTCTACCAATCAAATTCTAGATACACCACATCATAAGTAGAATGAAATTTCATCAAAGTTTTAAGTTTAAAAAGACATCAAAACCAAAAAGATTCAATGTGCCATAAGGGATTTGTTTCAATTTTCATCTACTTATTACAAAGGTGACATCTGATACTTGAACAGTGGGCAAGAACACTCTTGAGGCATTGAGTGGTCAAAAAATAAAACAAAAGGCACTGCAGTGTCAATATAAAATACATCTAGCAAATTAAAACAACTTGTTTTGGAGCTTCAAACAATTCAAGACAAGGTAGAGAAGCAGGAAAATAGAACCACTCAGCTACTCAATGAATTGTTTATGGGGGAAAAGTGTAGGATGATGAATCTTAATTATTCCCAATGTGTTCTGTGCGCTAATTGCCCTGGATGACATAATGCCCATACTTCTAAGTTCTAATGGATAAAAAAATTGACATTCGATTTCAATTGTTGATTGCATCTTTTGGAACTATAGCACTCTCTTTCCCTACATTCACTCTCTGGAAAAAAAAAAAAAAAACTAGTTATACAGAATGTATCTAACTTGTGAGAAATATCAAAATGGCTTCTTATTATTGTGTTCACATATACTAATGTAAGTCAGATACAACTATATTATAGGGAATAATGAATAGATACCATCATTGTCCATGTAGAAAGGACATAGATGATGCACACACATGGCAACTTAATAGTGCAACATTACAAAGCATGAAGTGGAAGGGCAAACATATGACGCTTTGATAACCAATATACACAAAGCAAGTTTTGTTTTTACTGAAGAGTTTTTTACTATTTTAAGGATTCAATTGACATTGTTCATCCAGTTGATGCAACAAAACCTTGAAATTAAGCATCCAAGCTACTCCATCTTTTGCACTCAAATGTTTGTGATCTCATAATGCAAAATTACAGAACTTTGTCATAATATTTGATTAATTTTACATTACTTTTTCGAGGTCCATGGCAAACCCTATGAATCGTCAGAGACTACAGATGAAAAATGGGGAACCCGCTAGTAATAGCCAATTAACATCCCTAGAATGGTAGAATAGGTGAGCTCACTTCTGAGATTTTCTCCAAAAAATAAATTAAATGTCTAATCACAGAGGTATGTGCACTTCAAAAAAACAGGGTAGAAGAAACAATGGTATACGAGTGATAGAACATAAATCAGTATTATTGCAGATAATATTAGTTGTGGTCAGGCAACAACAGCTGTAATCTCTAATGCCACTAAAATTCTGAAAATATTCAAAAGAAGTTAAAAATAAATAAATACATAAATAAAAGCTTGAAATTTAGAGTGCATTTGATCACATCAATACTGTGGTAATAGGTTATTGAAAACAAAATGAACATAATTATTTACAGATATTTGACCATAAGTGTTTGTTTGCACAGATCGATCATATAATTCTAAATCAAGAAAAGCCCCCACTAATATGACAATCTAGAATTCGCTTCCATCTAATTTTATAATTATTTTCAGATATTTGTCCATATAAGTGTTTGTTTGCAAATATCAATCATGTTAATTCCTTATCATGAAAAATCCCCACTAACATAACACTCTCAAATTCACTTCCATCTACTTTTCTAATTATCAATTACTTTTCCATACAACTTTTTCTCATCCTTCCCTTCACTTTCCTGTCTACATGATGCATATATCTATTTAACATGGGGTATATTTTTGTAAGTTTGCATTGGCAACTAAACAGCTAAATTTTGGAAAACCAAAATAGCACAAATTTTAATATGATCTAGTGCAAATTGTAATCTCAAATAAATGTTTGCATCGCAACAAAAAAAAAACACCCTAAGCAAAAATATTTTACAGGATCAAATAATTTAGGAAAATCTGACCATTGCAAGGTTTAAATTTGGATTAAAACTTTAAGTTCCCATTTAGTGTTGCTAGTGAAATTTCAAATTTTTATGAAATGCTTCTTGAGAATTGCAAAACTGAATTTTTCTATGAAAATCTGACCATTGGCAAGGTTTAAATTTTGATTAAAGCTTTAAGTTCCCATTTAGTGTTGCTTCTGAAATTTCAAATTTCTATGAAAATGCTTCTTCAGAACTGCAAAGCTAGAAATTGAGTATTTGGTAATCATACATAAGAAAAAGCAATTTCAATATAAAATTTTGAACAGTAAATATTTCATCTTCACATTTTATGAAAACTTGTTCAAAGTAGGTTCCAAAACAGTCAAATTGAGCTCATAAGCTTCTATTATTTGTCTTAAATAATGAATAGAGTATATTCATCATATAAATATATTGAGTTCTACAAGTTGTTTGCTTATGGATTTGAAAGCTGTATATTCTGTATAAAGAAATCCTTTATTGCTGGTTTTCTTACAAGATAGAACATATCTCATAATAGAGAAAAGAACATATCTCATAATAGAGAAATGATTGTATAGTGCCAGATGCATGATTAAAACTCACCTTTTTCACAGACCATGATTTCTTTTATTATATTCAAGCCATCCATTATACTTATTTCCAATTGCATTTTTATGGGCTCAAATATCAAGGTGATTGAAATTTTAAATGGGCTGTAACAAATCAAAATCCACTAATGGTCAGAAACATTTTTTTTAAATGTTGAGGACCATCTAGATTTTTTATTGAAATGATTTTTTACATCTTAAGTAAACAAATGGTACCAAGAATGGTGATCGAATTACATCTGACCAAAACTTCAAAAATTGTCAAAAACTAAAGGTTGCATAATGTACTCAGCACCATGGAATCATTTCTCTTCATAATATACGCTTACAAATTGTAAATGCTCATATGTAAATTCACATATAATGTAAATGAGAAAAAATTCAATATTCTGCTAGATAGTCCATAAATTAAAGTTCTCATGATAAAAATAAAATGAAGTCCTCTTGATGAAATGATGCAATATAAATAACATGCAGAACCAACAGGTGTTCCATGGGACATGATGAAAATGTTAGTCGACCTTATTAAGAAAACATAAAACTTAATTTCCAACAGATAAAGATCTTGGTAATTTTGCATTTGCACAGGCATATTCCCATGAATGTGTTAAGTTATAAACTTGCATTCAAGTTAAACATGAGAGTAATTTTAAAATCTTTAGAAATAGAACCTCCTAGATGGGAACCTATGTTCGTGAAATGCTTTTCCAGTGACACTTTTTCTTTTTGCTTATAAACCATGATTTGGAGTTGAAAAGGTGTTTTTGAAGAATGAAACACTAAAAAGCACTTTTTTAAGCAAGGCCAAGCTGAGCCAAAATCTAGGGAGAAATATTTCCTTAATTTTAGCATTCAATGAAGTATCTTACAAGTCCCTTTCCTATTTTTCTCAATTGTTCACCCCGTCTTCCCAGCATCATAAATAATATTACCATCTACACATGTTTCAGTATCACATGCCCAGGACATCAGCAACCAGCACATCAAAACACTGAAATAGACGCAAGCAAACCGTAGCAGGGGGATTTTAGGTACACCTAATGGGAATCAACAATGCCTTAAAGAGGAATTTGTAAAGATAGAACTATTGAAGGTTCAATAATACAAATTTGCAAGTAGTGAGAATGAAAACCCATTCACATATATGGCCTAGAAGGCTAAGCAGGGCATGTGAAGCAGCCTAATCGGTGACATAAGTGAGAAACCCCACCTCTTCATTCATGAATACAAAAGTAGCAAGATATTGTGAGTAATAAGTAAAGATGCAAAAAGATAGCAGAAATTCCATATAAATTATAAACCAACAAGTTTTTTCTATAAAACCCATAATAACCATCACACTTTCAAGTTTCACATGATAAACATATCTCTCAAGTTTGTTCCAAAACAAACATAATGGATGCCGGTGTTTCTGTCCATTCAAAATTTGTCCCTCAAAACCCATTTTTACAAGGGAATTTTGTCTAAAATTTGGTCCAGCGTGCCTATGCAAGCATTCCAAGCACATATCCTCCTCTCCCATTTTCCACTATCCCTGCAAATTTCCATCCATTTCTGATCCTTTCAAACGGCCATCCTGCTAGCAGAGGAAGAGAAGAAATGCATGATGCCAGAGTCCTTGCATCCAACAAAAATGGAATGACTGACGTACGTTTGAGCACTCTCTCCACAGGTAATGTGACAAAGTGATTTTATTAATTTGACAAATCCATCTAGTGGCCTAATTCATGCCTATGTCTCCATAATGGAAAAGTAATGAAGGAAAGGAGATGAAACATATCTAGTGTATGGCATTGGTAGGAGAGTGATAGATTGCCAAAGCATGAGTAGGAGGTTGGTCCTCTGATCAGCAAAGCACAGGTGGAAGGCTGGTGCGGTGAATTGATATTATCCTAGGATTCCAATTTCAGTAATTTTTTGTTTTTAAATGCTTTAATTTAACTCCTTACTCCTTTGATCTGGATTAATAAACCATCATTTGGCATACTTCAGTCACCATTGTTTGATTGCTGATTGTTAGCAAGGCAGATAGAGGGAGCAGTGGTGAATCACTGCCATTCAGAACATTGGCCCAGCTCCAAAATCACTAGTACTGATGAGTTCATCAACAATGTTACTCATGGCCAGGTGATTTTGCATGGCTTAGGTGATGATGGTGTGGGGCATTCTCCCTGTTCCTCCCTTTCTACCAGTTGCCACATGCAAAACATGTTCCTGAGGGCAAATTTACAATGGATGTTAACATTTGTAGGCCTTTAGGTTGAACAGAATACTTGAAATGTGTTACATTGTGCAACCCCTTAAGTTTTCACACACCATAATGTTTTAATCAAATCCAAGCCAATCATCATGCTTATCATCATATATTTAGTCTAGATATCAAAAATCATCTCAATTAGAAACCTCTGTGGGCCTCAATATTCAAAAAAGTATTTCAAAAAATCTTATGAGTATATATTTACTGTGGCCCACATAAGTTTCTGATTGGGATGATTTTTTATATAAAAAATCAAAAAAGATGCTAAGCATGATGGTTGGCTTGGATTTGATGGAAACATCACGGTGTATAAAAACTCAAGGGGGGTTGCACCATGCATAGGAAAATAAAAAGCATGATGGATGGCTTGGATTTGATAAAAGCATCAAATTTTGTGGAAAATGAAAAGTCCAGATAGGAACTGATTCCTTTGAATCATTTTCCTATAAGTGTGTGGGTGTGTAAGAGGGTTGGCATTAGCAAACAGTATAAAATCGAAGATCATGACTCCATGAAGAGTGAAAAGAGTGATAAAAAAAAAAGTTGATGAAATAATTGAGGAATAAGAGCAGCCCATGTATGTTTTAAATGATATATCTTGAAATGGATGAAATAAGATGTTAACATGAATAATTTTAAAGTGGGAAAAAAGATCAGTGTTCGCTTAATCATCATAACTAGGACCAGCAGCCCACTAGCCATTAATTAAATATTTATGCTCAAGGAACAAATAAAATGAGTACCTTTGCAAAAGGAACATAAAAAATGAATATCTTTGAATAAAAAAAAAATAGGATATCTGTATAAGTTACATCGTTACATAGAAATTATAAAAGAAGAGAGGGAAGGGGATTAACAATTTCCAGTCCAACCCAAAAAAATAAAAATAAAAAAACTAAGCGTCATAACAATAAGATAATGAACACATTAATCTTAATCTTCTTAAGAGTCCAACACATCAAAAGTGCCATAATGATCATAAGCGAGACTGCCAAGTAACAATAGTCAATTATTTTATCAAAAAAAGTAAAGCTTCATATGCAATGTGTACCAAACTAGTTATATGACAAATCAGCTCATGCCTGGTGAGGCTCCAATTGTATACAAGTAAAAGGGGGTGTATTTAAACCCCCTTTTACATCATCTTTTACATTTCCTTTTCCGAGTAAATGCCCCGTATGCATTCTTTTCTTTTACATTATTACCCTTGCTTTTAATCATTATTCTTATCTTTTTCACTTATTACCCTACTTTTTCCACAATCACCATACTATTTTGACTTTATGCCATCACATTATTTTGTCTTATTTTATTTTCCACATTCTTTGTGTTATTTTGTCTTTTCTTCACTTATATTGTCTTTTATATTTCCTTCCCTGTCACACTCTATTCTGAGTCAATCCACAAAGACCCTCAATGGAAAGGTCATGAAATGCCACACATATCTTAAAATTATATAAGAAATGAGGACAGTGATCATTCCAATAATCCACGAATTTTCCTCGAAGCATCTCAAATACACGCCATCACAAATTGGAGACACCCAGGTAATTAATAGGAAAAAGTAGGCCAACTCCATGACTTACAAGCAAATTCAGCAACAATAGAGAATAATAAGACATTTCATCCCCAGATTTGGGAGTTGGGACAGAAGAAATGATTTACTGCTCACAGTCTACCTGCAGCATCTAAGCCATCAACCATCCTAGGAAATATGTAAATAAGCTTGAAATCAACAGCATTATCCAAGCTATCACTAAAACAGTCATGAAATCACATATTGGGAGCAAATGTAATGCTAATCAAATTTCAAATCGAAATAGGATGCCGCTGTTTAAGTGACTCAGTCTGACATCCGATAAAATGCAAATGAAATATTGTTCATCATCCATAATTGTGCACCACTAAAGAAGAATTAAAAATTAGGTAGTGCAATCAGTAAATACCTCGAGGCGGAGCTTTTTCAGACAGTTGAACTTCCTCCAGTGAGTTACGAGAAGGGCGTACTGGCTGAATCCCAAAAGCCTGAGCATAAGTCTCATCAAACTCCTCAAAGACTGCCTTCCGGTAAGCAAGAACAGTGGCCACATCTTGAATCAAGCGTAGGCTCGGATGCTCAGCTAGATCACGAGGTGCCAATGCCAGCTGCTGTACAAAAGAGAGAGATTCTACTGGCTGAAAATCCTCTCTTGCCTTCTTAATTTGCTTCCCTGAATAAACCGTTCCAGGATCATACTCCTCCACATCAACTGCGAAGTACCCCTTCACACTGGCAGGCCTGAAATTGAACTTATTCCGGCACCGACAAGCCAAACCAAGAGCACTTCTCCTCTTCGCCTCATCAACAGCCTCTTCCACCGCTTTCATGAAAGTACGGGAGTTGGTCTGACATGACTTCTCGGCATAGTGAGGTTCAAATGGAATAAGCTCAGCAGGGTTAAACCATCCATAACTGCTGTCCCCAAAGAAAGCGACCAACACATGGCCTTCCCTCTTAATACGGCGAACTGACGAAGTAGCAAATGCCTCGTTGTAGACATGGCCAGGCCACCAAGGGTGGGATTTAACCTTCCCCCAGACCATGTCACCTGCCTCAAACCCATAGCTCAAGCCATTTCCTGCATCCCAAGCTGCAATTTTTGCATCATTTTCAGAGCACTTGTCTTCAAATCCACCGTCAGACCTCGTCCCAGAATACTCCACACCATAACCACTGGCAAAACGCACGTCCTCCGTCTTAACCTCGGAAACCCTAGCTCCAGCCTCACCATCGAATCCTTTCGAATCCGAATCCTCCGAAGAAGCTCTAGCTTCCTCCAATCCAGACTTCCCCGCATAAAATTCGCCGCTCCCGCTGTCGGAATCCCGAGTATCCTCGTCTTTCATCGCGGAAACTCTAGCATCCGAATCTCTCTCGGCTCCTCCGGACTGCGACAAAGACGCGCTAGCCTCGCCAGCCCGAGAGGAATCGAATCCACCACCGTCGGAGGCCGTAGCTTCTGAATCGATCTGCGGAGGAGAAGAAACTCTAGCTTCTTCCGACCCCATGTCGGGCTGTCGGCCTTCAGAGACTCTTCCTTTCGCGCCTCTTACAACATGGAGATGGAAGGGCGAGGGTTTCTGAGTTGGAAGCTCGAAGACGGAAATGCTAGTGACGAAGCACGGGTGTGCATTTCTCACCCTTTCGCAGAGCGGCGGGGAGATTGGATTTTTTGATTTTTCATGTTTATTTCGCGATTGACCGAGGGAGGATTGAAAGAGCAGCGAACAAGGCTCCGGCGCATCGAGGGCTGGCGCATCGAGGGCTGCTCGGCACGTGCCCCACGTGCCAAGATGTGAAGCAGTCGTCCAAGAATCGGAGAGTCTGTCTCTGTTTCCTCGGCGTGCATCGAATTAAAAACTTACACGTGGACCCATAACGTTCACCAACGATCTTTCAACGGTTTCTCGACCATTCCTTGTAAAGAATCCCCAAGCGGCCGCGCTTTCCCGACTGCACGTTTCCTACTCTCTCTCTCTCTCTCTCTCTCTCTCTCTCTCTCTCTCTCTCTCTCACTAGTTTTTGCATTTTGAAGTTCTTGTTCAAGCTCTTGTACATTCTTTAACTCTGCTTCTAGAAGCCATAATTAAATTTGCTAACTTTGTTACTTCACCTCAAAGATGAAATCCAAAAATTGCCAGCCAAAACAAGATTCTTGGATCAAATGAGCCAATGCCAAGCCAGTGTGCACATCCATGATTTTCACCATGTGGATTATCTGGGTTTTGGTCTTTTGGGTCTGTCCGCAGATGGCAAATCTCTTGGTGAAGCATGCAGGTCATCAGCCAATCCCAAATCTCAAGATTTTTCTGTGCTAAATACATGCAATATGCAGGAGAGGCTGTCCATTCATCCATCTCAGACATGCGCCATTGACATTGAGGTGTTTTCTGCTCTTTCATATGCACCGTGGATCATGTGATGAACAAGGTGGTTTCTATTCTGGAGTGTTCTTGTGGTGCATCTAGTCTAGGCATATACATCATAAAGGCATATACATCAGAATGCATGTACCAAAGACAACTCAAATCAACTCTATGTGAAGTTACAATGATGGTAAAGGGTAATCTTCACTCGGGGGCTGTTTGTTTGGGTTGGGAAGAAAGAGCTTACTTCGTCGCACGTCATAGTAGATGAAGAAAATCAAAGTATGCTTTCAGCTATATTTGCCTTCAAGTGTGGTCTTTGTCCACTTCATAGAACGTTCAACTCATCTCATCCTCCACTTTTTGCATCATACTGATCTGACAGCTTGATTCCAATGTCCAAACTCCAACATGATAAATGCTGCTACTACACCAATGTACAACTGACAACATCCATTTACATGCGACGAATGTATGGGGAGGGGCTACAATTTGATGGGCGAAAAACCAAGCATTCCTCAAATGAAATGAAATTTGGTCTGTAGTCAGTAGAGAGAGGTATTAATGAGAGGTATGGTTCAAAAACCAACAAAACCTAGAGGTTAAGAGTTTAAATGTGGCCATTGACAAACTAGAAAGGACAATACGTTGCATGCATTATATTGAGCTAGGATGTGACAAATACCACAATGGTCACATAAGTCTTGTTCCAAAAGATCATCTTCTCTTTCCCATACCTGAGGATAGGAACTTCTCTCTGCTTCTGTTGGAGTAACCTCCACAGTTTGAAACTTGGCAAGTTGATCCAAAAGTTCATTAGTTATGTCTAATTTCAGGCCCAGCATATCACTGTCCCCTTGAGACTCCTAATAAAATTGAACAAACAGAAACAATGTGTAAAAAGAAAGTTGAAGATACGGAGAATAAAACACCCCTAAAATAAAAATAATGACTTACAATGATGTTCCTGATTATGGCCATAAGCTAAAAAAGTGAGTCAATGGTGATGATGATCATTTGCAAAAATTGTCAGATTTTGAAACAGGAAAACCTATGCAAATAACGATTGATTTAGCCTTAACTTACTGAGCCTAATATACCAATTTTAACCTGGAATATAGTTTGGATTCAATTTTCATCCGCAACAAGTTTTCTTCCACCCATATGTATGACAGCATGCAGACTGCACTATCAATATGGATACTTATTATGCAAAGATAGACCACGGACAGATTGCCTATATAACCTCAATACTCAACAAGCATATCAACTCAAACGGCCAACGTTGACAAACAAAGTACAATTCTCTCCAAACAGCCAACGTTGACAAACAAAGTACAATTCTCTCCAAATAGCAAGGATTGATGCCTCTCAAGTGTAGGGTGTTGCCGAGATGCAGGTTTCTTTTTCTCCTCGGAGGAAAAACAAAGTACAGAATGATATTCCAATAACTGGAACTGCTAAAAATTGAAAACTTCTTACCAAGTTACCAACTTCTAAATGGAAATGGTTCTTGGAAATAGCATCCTCGAGCAGATACTAAGATTTACAAATCCCCTAATATTTCGGAGAATGAAAAAGAATTAGGCATGTTCCACCAACATTAATGATGTGTATGACATGAGAAATTTAAATTCCCTGACATTATTTCAAGGTACTCACTTTCATTTGTTTATTTGCAGCAGGCTTGACTCCATATTCTGCCACCATTGAATTGAGGGCGTGATCTTCTTTCTGCTGGAACATCAAATAGACATAAACCAAAAGGTTCGAGTTTAAAATTACAAGAATTAACAAATGAACTGGAGCGCAAACCTCGTAGATTTCCAAAAATTTGCGCATCGCTTCTATCATAGCCATGTCACCAAGACTGCGCCAACTGTAGCAACGACGGCAATCAGTTTGTGAGAAGGAACAAGGAAACAGTAAAAGCAATATGAGCATTATCATGCTAATGGCCTCCCAAAGTGTCCATTGATTTGACTTAAAAAGGAATAGTGAGTTTTCTTCAACATTGTAAAGAAAGGAAGATAATGTATAAGCCAAAACTGCAAGTCTACAAAGTAGTCCGTAATGAGATGAGACACAAAAGATAATTGAAGGAAAAAGCATAATGAAACAGCCAGTAGTATACCTGATTGATCTGTCACCTATATTTTGAAATATGCATTTGTCAAGAAAAGCAGCCTAAGAAGAAGAAATTACAGGGAAGGGAAGCAGTTGCCAAACTAATGTCACAAAGCAAAACCACCCTGCAGCTAAAACCTTGAACTGGATTGTTTAGAATGGTAAAAAATGCAGTCCACTAAGCGAATATAGTCTAGGTATAGGCAGCTTATCTATCATTAATCGCATGTGGCTGAATTTGCTTCTTCCAATGACAGCCCATTTGTGAGGAACTTTAAACAGTGCATTGTGGAGTCAACTATTACTGGACTGTGTGAAGTGTTTTGACCAAGACACCAAAAGACCCGAATATGATGAAAACACAATAGATTTGTGGTTTCCCATCTTGTTGATACCAGAATGGCCAAACTCATGGCCCATAAATATTGTTAAAATCAGGCCAAAGCAGCTGGTTCGAGTCATTTGACTAGCCCAACCAAGTATCAATCAGTGACCACTTTTAATCCACGTTCTGTCGATCTGGCAATCCACTTTTTGTCAATTATAGTAGAATAATAAAAAAGTAGATTAAGAGATGTTTTCCATTGACAAAAGGTGTATACACTAACGCCATGATTACCAGTTTCATTCGTCATATTTATATCATATTCATATTATATTTATCTTGTATGTAAAAAAAAAAAAAATCCTTCGACTGGTTGAACTAGATGGTCTAAGTGGTTGGATTAAGAACCAGACACATGACAACCTAAAAATTCAGTCTACTATTTAAGAAAACCCTTTCCCATGCCATAGGTTTGGCCCGGCAAAATTGTGACAGACTTTAATTACTCTATGGTCTAACTGTCCAACTGTATTTCTAATGAGATCACAGTCAGCTTAAGTTGCAGGGCTTAAGGATAATTTTCCGACTTGTGGCGCTAGATAATCTTTTAGGTAGAATTTTTTGTCTGTAAAACATAATATTCAAAAGCAACAGACTAATGCATCGCCAAGTTGGAAGAAACATTTGCAATATTAGCACATGTTGTGGAGCTTTTAATGTAGGAAAAAACCCTAGCAACTTTGTAGAAATAGAGCTCAAACTAAATAAACAACATTTCATTTTTTTTCAAAAAAAGAATCAATGCCGTGCACATCATTAACGGATCATCATACATACCTATCCATATCGTATGGCTTCGATTTTTGAGGATCCCACTGCCCTTGAGTTGCCTGAAATCACATACATGACGAATGAAGTTGATTCTCAAGCCACAAAATCAGGTGCTGTAAAATGTACAGCCCAAGTCGCCAGAATCCGAGGTTCCTCTCTTTCAGGCGAGCCATCGGGTGAATGAGTACTGCAAAATGCTACTAGTAATTATAAATGATTAAATGCAGGAATTCCGATGTCTGTACAATCTGAGCCTCCCCAACATCAATATATTGATGGGAAACACAAGAACCACCCATATTCAATGATAAAAAGAAGATCCCACCAAGAATTATAAATTTTATAGCTCTTTTTTTCTATACCGGGATTGATGAATGGTACCAGTCACCCTCATATCCGTCTCCCGTCAAAGTTAAGCACATAAAGAACCAAAAAGAAACAGAACAATGGATCCGGTTCAAAAGGAAAAAGAAAAAGAAAAAGAGGACTGATTTCCTCCAAAGCATTCACAAGAGCTGAAATACATCTCCTCCGCATCATTTCCACATTCTTCAACACATAAAGAACGAGAACAAAAGGAAGAATGCAAAACAATAAACTATTTCAAGCAGAGCTAGAAAGCAGATGGAATCAAACGAAACAGAAAGAAGAAACCATTTCAAGCAGAGCAAAAGAGCAGATGGAATCGAAAGAAAAAAGAAAGAAATCAAGAAGATAGATTCGTTTATGCACTTACTTGCATGTACAATCCCCAGAGCTGAAGAGCGACCGCTGCGCCAAATCTTGGTGCTGCCTTTTCTGTATACGGAAACTTGCAACTGAATCCAACATCAGCAGCTGCAGCGCAGAATTTCTCGCTGTCCTCCCGAAGAGAGCTTCCTCCAGCCGTCTCCATTATCTCCGAGGAGATGAACTTAGCGAGTTTTTCTCTTTTCCTTTTTTTCCTTCTTCTTTCTTGGAAGAGCTGTTTGTGGTGTTTGAAGACAGGAGTCGTTTTTCCGATCTTGTTTTCCCGGGAAACCAACCGATTTTCAACTGCCGGTGAGCGAGGAAAATCGTCAGGTGCATGCGGACTACAGGAACTCGTAAAACTGCACCGCCTTTTTTCTCTCATGAAGCCCTTTGGATGTAGGATCGGTCCCGAATGAGATATTGGCCCCATCATGAAAATTTTGTAAAGAAGAAATTGTGATATTGAAAATACTCAATTTGGACCCATTAAAAAAAATATTTGGAGTCCTCTCTTGGAAATACATGCTATCAAATGTTAATAATTGAGAATTTAAGACGGTCCACTTTATTTCACTTGGGCTTTTTTTGGTAGTAAGTAAAAGTAATCGAAAAACTTTTTTCCCCAAAATTATCACAACTTTTCACATGGTATATTAACTATCCAACAACAATGTTGTTTTTCTTCGTTATTTCATATAGTTATAATTATTTTATTTATCAAATATTTTATATTTATTTACTATATTTTTAACCATTATTCTTTGTTACATGATATTATTCCCTCTTTTTTTCCTCTACTTTCTTATATTCACTTATTTTCACCTCTTTTCCTTATTATTAAATATGTTTTAATGCTTTAGTTTTATGAAAATTTGTATTATCATTGTTGTCTTACGAAGGATAATATTTTTTATAAATAGACTTTTTGTTATGAAAGTTAGAAGATGATTGTTAAAATATAATAATAATGATGTATAAATATATGGGTAAATAAATACACTTTAGATAAAAAAAACACATATTTTATTTTAACAAGGTAAGTCATATCAATGGTTCTGATTTTATCATGGAGCAGACAATAAAAATTCTAATATTATCATACTCTTTTAATACAATAGCAAACTTTCTGAAGTGAAACGAGAAAAAAGGAGATAGTTATTTTTTTATTTATTTTTATTTTTTTTATCCTAGTTTTTTTTGTTATTGTTTTATCAACTATTGATTAAGTTATTTAAATTGGTTTATTATTTGATTTAGGGATTCTTAAATTTATTAATTGCTATTTAAATATTTAATATGTAAAAAATAATTTTAGTTAAATAAAAAAAATGTTCTTTGAGTGGAGACAACATTTTAATTTTTAGATCATTCCGATAATATATGGATGCTTGACTATGAGCAAATAGTCAGACATCCATATATTTAGAGACATGTTTTTATAAGAATGAGTTTGTTTACAAGTAATACTAGCAAGTATTTCCTTTTTTATTATGTGATAATTATATTGAGTTTTACTCGGAGTCTTCAAGTATAGGAACTAACAATTCTTTTCTTTGAGAATCTCACTGTTTAAGAATTACGCCACATCCTATATTAGAGGCACTAGTTTCTACGATGTTATAAAAATTGGATGAGATAAAGAAAGCTAGGATAGATATTGCACTTTCTTTTTAATACAACTTGTGTATGAGCTTCAATCCATTCTGAAAGATTTTTGCATAATCTTTGTTGAATAGTTATCTATCATAAGTAAGTTTTTCATAAAAATCAGAAATATAATTAAGACATCTTAAAAATCTTTATAATTGAGTTTTATTAGTGATAATATCAGAAAATTTATTAGCTAAAGCAATAGTTCTATTAATAGGTTGAATAGTTCTATTATTCATATAAAATCCTAAGAAATTGATTTCAGTTTGAAATAATTTCATCTTTCTTCGAGATAAAACTAAACCATTTTATTTAGCAATATTTATAAATATATTTAGATGTTTCCAATGTTGTTCTATAGAAAAAAGAAAAGATTAGTACATCATCAATATAAACAATAAGAAATTTAGAATAAACATCAAATATCTCACCCATAATTCTCTTGAATTCAGAACAAGCATTTTTAAATCAAATGGCATAATTTTCCGTTCATAATATCCAAATGAGAAAGGAAAAGTAGTTTTATAATGATCTATTTTAAGAATCTAAATTTGCCAATGACTTGATTTCATATCAAATTTAGAAAATATCTTGGCTTCTATAATTCAGTTTAATAAGTCTTTTTTATGCATTGTAATACTTTATTCAAGGTTTATAATTAATGACTAACCTTAGTGCTCCTCTTTCTAATTTTGTAGCATTTTCGACATAAAAGACATCACAACCCCATAAAAAAATGACTATTCTTTATAAGTCTTTTATTTAATGATTCAATAATTTCTTTTTGACAATATTTTAATACTCGAGAATTCATCTAGTTAGGCTTGGCTTTAGTGAGAATATTTTTCTCAGAAAATCACGTTATATATGGTAAACAGACAATATGTTGTTTTCTTTGCCAAAATGCATCAGGGGATTTTTGTTGAAAAATTCTGAGAATTTTTGTTGAAAACTTTGTTTAGATTGAATAATTTCATTTATATGAAATAAATTAATTTCATATTGTAGTTGACATAAAAATTTTATTTTTATACTCTAAGGATTGCTTTAGCTCTGTTATTAATGATAATTCATGAGGATTAATAAACTCAAATTTTATTTTTATTTTTTCAATAATAGTTTCTAAACCTTTATTCGAGACATTAAATGGTTTGATTAATTGAATAAAAGGTGTTCCTAATATCACTCCTTGTTTCATATTTTTCATAAGAATAAAGGAGATTTGAATAAAATTTGAGAATTACATATATGAGCATTTGATAATTTATATAATATTTGCATAGTTGTACCATCTACCTTGACAATAGAAGTAATTTTTTCAAAATATTTGTGAAGGCACAAGTCCTTCTCTAATATAATTCATATCAGTACCGGAACAAGTGCTCTATGTTCAAACATAAAATCTCCATTTATTTTATCAGTAATTCTTACTATGGTATTTATATACCATCTTTGTGATATTATGGTATTAGCAATTTGACAAAATTATAAGGATTTGAAATATTTTCTTCATTAGAATCTTCTTTTTGCTTTTCTTTTATTAAATTCATAATTTCTTTAGTATACTCTTGATTTTTATCTTCTTTTGATTGTTGTAATTCTTTTTGATTAATTTTTTATTCTAAAATTAGAATTTGATTTTTAAAATATTTTATTTTATCTTTTAATTCTTTTATTTCATGATGTGCATCAGAAATAGTAATAGGTTTTGGATTATTTTCTTTAATGTATTCATTTTGATTTTTTATAACTTCAAAGATAGAATAAGGTTCACTTATGATTAATTCATCTTCAATTGATTTTTTCTTTTTATTTGATTTTTCTTTTGAATAATTCTTTGATAAGTTTATAAACTCTTCTAATTGTTTTTGTCTTATAACGAGATCTTCAATATTATTGATTATTTTAATAAATAAATCATATATTGCAGATAAAACATTTATATCATAATATTCTAAAGAAGTTGTTTAATAATTATTTTCATCATTAGGACATTGGCATGTATTTTCTGAACAATGATGAATAGATTTAAAGAAGGAAGGTTCTAAATTATTACTACATCACAAGAATAATCAGTTTCTAAATCAGAACTTGAAATAGTTATGGATATTTATTTTAATTCTTATGAAATTTCATCTATAGAAATATTTGCCTTATATTTTAATAATTCTTTAATTTATTTTTTATAACATTTAGAAGCATAGTGCCCCTGTTCTTCACATTTAAAATATTTTATTTCATTTTGAGTTTTCTTATGATATTTTTTATAAGGTGTTCTATAATATTCTTTTCAATATTTTTCCCTTCTAGAATGTTTATATGGTCTAGAAGTTTATGCTTCTTTTGAAGGTTTACAGAAAGATTTTTTACATTTTTTATAGGCTTTATTAGGTTTAGCTTTATAATGTTTAGAATAAGATAATAATTTTTTAGTAAAAAGTATACATTCCATACCATATTAAGAACAAAACTCTCAAAAATCTTGGTATTTAAGAAATTTGATTTCTTCTACTTTTTTTTATTACAAAATTCAATAGCAATAACACCTATTTTGGAAAATAAAGTTACTCAAGTATAGTTTGAATAGGCTAGGTTACCATCATTTTCAGATTTAATAAGAGTTTTTACTCGTGGTTCAAAAACTGAAGGCAATACTTATAGAAATTTTTCTTTATAAACATCTGATTTACCATCATTTAATAATAATACATCTATAAGGAATACATATTTACACTAACAATAATTATATAGTTTTTTACATGGTAGTTTCATTAATCTTTCTCTTATAGTAGATTGATAATCTTCAATTTTTTGAGAAAATTCTATATACTTACTAAATATAATGCCTTGCCTCAGGGCCTATACAGTTTAACATTTTCTCACTATTTGAGAAAAAATTTCTATCAAAAATCTGGCAAAGTTTGCTTTGAAAAATAAGAATCTTAACATGAAATATATTAATTATATAATTCTACAAGTTTCATAATCATAAAACAAAAACATTAACCACCACTTTAGCACACTCACACCCATAGCTACTTGCCCAAGATCGAACCGATCATGATGACAATCTACTTTCCTGGGATAATACACTTTCAATCACAAGAATATAGTAATTTATTATGACATGCCATATATTTGATTATACATCATGTGAAATCTTTTTATCTATAATTATATAATTACATGATGACATTACCACTACACAAACATATCATGGGATTCCTATTGAGTCTATTCATCTTATTTGGCTTAATTTTGATGATGAATATAATTAAGCATTTAAGTTTTGATGATAAGCAAACATATAAGTAATGAGTTTAGTTACTAACTATTTACTTTTCAAGTGATACAATGTTAATTTGTTAAAATGAATTAAGGAAAGTAATTGTTAAGCTTAAAGCGTATATTATTAAGCTTTCATCGAAAGAAAATAATTTAAAAAGAATGTTCAAATAAAAATCATTCAGAAGTATTTAGAAAAAAATAATCAAAAGCAATTCAGAAAGACAAAGTGTGAAATTCAGAAACGATTAGAAGTAATTCAGAAAGATAATGTATGAAATTTAGAAATGATCAGAAGTGCTTTAGAGATAAGGCATGAAGCTCATAAGCAATTCAGAATTGTTCATAAGTATTTCAAAGACAACATATGAAACTTAGAAGTTATTCGAAATTACTAAGAAGTATGTCAAAGATGAATCAAAAGTCCTTGGGAGACAAGGCATGAAGTTTAAAAGTGTTTAGGGCTACTTCAGAACCACATCAAAGACAAATGAGAATTAACTCCAAGGTAATCTCACACTTTAGAGATAGTTTAGAAGCTCTCCAGAAATACCTCAGAAGTAAAATGCTCTAAAAGGAACTTCAAAAGCAGCAACAAAGAATGACAATTCTGCAATCAGAAGTTCATCAGTAAGAACTTCTGAATATGATTAGAAGTAAGTCATAAGCAATGTAGAAGCAGTACAGAAGATGTTTCTATATTCAAAAGTTCAACAAAAAGAATTTCAGAAAATAATTAAGATGCATTTTCAAAAAGCTAAGATTCAAGAAGCACATCATAGGTAAAATTGAAACTTCAGAAAAACCTTAGAAACTCTTCAGAATCAATTCAGAAGATGTTCAGAGGCATCTTCAAAAAGCCAAGATTCAAAAAGCACATCATAGGCAAAATACAAACTTTAGAAGAGCCTCAGAAGTTGTTTAAAGACAACTCAGAAAACCTTCAAAGACACCCTCAAAAAGCCAAGATTTAAGAGTCTTATTAGTAACAAAAATTAAATCATTTAGAAACATTTCAGAAGTTTCTCAGAAGCAAAAATATGACTGACGAATGTGTCAGAAATAAGATTCAGCCTTCAAAAGAATCTGAAATGATCAACCATATAGAAATTCAATAAAAGAACCTAAAAATTCTGCATTAAGTATATAATGGTAACTAATAAGTAGATGAAGCTTAGAAGTTTTAAATACTTATTAATAAAATTTGTAACTAGATAAAAGAGGAAAAATGTAACAAGACTTTAAATCTACTTTTTTAAATAGTCGAAAAGCTACCAAAAATGATCATTGCAGTTAAGATGTCTTTCTCAATGTATAAAAGAAAGATTCAAACACCTGAGAAAGTAGATATGAGAAAAAGAGAGAAGAAAAAATTTTCTTAAGCATTTATTGAAGCTCTCGTATTTAACTCCACGAGATCAACTCCATTACGCCACATTCAAAGCAAATCATTTAATAACATTTGGAGTCTAATCTTTATTGTTTTTTACAGTCATTTTCATTAAATTTATTCATTAAACTTTGTACAATCTGCTTATGAAGATGTATTCAATTCTGTATACTTTTATTTATTTTTTTCTCATATAACTTGTCGGTGAGCTTTGAAAACTAATGTGTATAAGTTGTTAGTGAGCTTTGAAAAATAACTTGTATAAGTTTCTTGGTGAACTTGAAAACCAACAAATGTTATTTAAACTTGAGTTTAGCAAGAAAGGGTAACTCAGGGAAGTAAAGTAGGTACCAAGTCAAGGGCCAAACCATTATAAAAATTATTATTTTAGTGTGTTATGTGGTCTTTCTCATCTTATTTTAGCACTAAATTTTGAATTTAGTTAAAATTTTTAAAGACTCAACTCACCTGAGCTGTCATTAGTTGAGGACCAACAATTTCAATCCTAATATTCATACCATCTGAAAATGTCTTCAAGTTTGCTCACCGGTTCCAAGTCATAGTTGTGATTCTTTACCTGATTTATCAACTAAAAACATATAATAAGAATATGTAAATTTGATTGACTCAATAAATAAGCAAAATAAAAGAACATAATGATAAATCCTATTTGGCATGTTCTAAGCCAAAACATGAAAACACCTGATAAGCAACACATCCCAATATATAACCATAAGACTCAAGTTCTCATTAATCCAATAAACACTTCAATTATACTATGAGGACCACGTCCTTATTGTTCTTTTATGATATGCCATCCTGGCGTATTCACACATCACAAATGCTATATCTTCATTAGATACACATATTCATTGTCAAATTATATCATATGGGCATTATAAATCATAATTGTGTCATTCAAGCATGGAATCATACTACTCTGTTAATTACGGCTCTTGGAATATTTCACATTCCATTATTTACCCATTCACAAAATATACAACTAAAAGAATGATTGTAGGATTATCTCTATTATCATTCATTTACATTTAATAGAAATAAAATGAGAGAATTACGCATTATCCTCATCAATCATAAATGCATTACAATTACAAATTAACTCAATTATGAGATATCTCTTATCCATCACATTCACATAGTGACATAATCATTTGATTCATAACCAAGGGATACTAACTATCCCCCACTATGTGGCATACATACCTAATTTTATCAAACAATAATTCATGAGAATCTCACTATCCTAAATTAAAACATATATACCCGGATACAACTGATGGGATAATTATTACCCTATCCATTCACACATTCAGAGAAGAATACAAATGCCTACTTACCTTACTGATGAATTTCTTTATAATTTCTTGAGTCCTATGCCTTCATAAGCGCCACAGCTTTCTACCCATATTTAACTGCTCCTATATGTACAACAAGGCCATTTAATGAATTCTTATCAAACCAATGAATTACCATTTCCAGATACTACAATCAGTCCATTGATAAATCTATATACCTTTCAAATCCATAATCACATTCTAACCTGAATCATTAGGCTATTTAACTTACATGCCTCTTTAATCATTTTCAAATTATGTATTTCACATTATCACCATCACCATTCAATTTACATGTGATCATCATCATTACTCATATACAATGCATAGCTAAATTATCAATTTCTACATTTCACAATGGTATAGCAAACTATTCTTATCCCACCATTATATAAGTTAAGAAAACAACTTCTTTATAGCAAGTAATTATAGCTCAAAACCACAAATCCTCAATTCCATTCATTAGGGTTTCAAGAAAATTTTGTTTCTAGCTACATACATCTTCATCATATAACAAGATTGACACTTAAACAGTTTGAAAAATATACAATTAAAATTTTCATTAAGCAAATTCATAACTCACACTACCCATACATAAAAACCCTTTTTAGACCCCATTAGGTTATAATCAGAAATTCAATTTCTCACTCCTAAACAATCTAAACAAGTCTCAAAATCTTATAATTCATGCATGAATCATTTTTTTCTATGATTTTCACATCAATTTCAATTTTTCCCCTAAAATTTCACTGTTCACAAAAATTCTTACAAACATAAACAATAAAGTCGGTTAGGTAAAAGCAATTTACTACTAATTCTAAGCATAGCTATCATTCACGACCAAGATTCCAAGCCCCATACTCCAAGTAGCTCACTCCATTCATAGAAAATCAAATTTTCTTTCCTCTTTACACCGTTTAGATTCTTAAAACCTAAGCATAAATGCATGTTTGAGTAATTATCCATCTAAATCATCATACTTCCAAGTAAAATAGAAAAGAAATTTGGTATAACGGGGTCTAAGGCATAAGAGTCGGGTGTAGGAAAGAAAATGTGATGGATGCCCTCAAAATCCAATGTCATGGCATCCACTCAGTGATGCCCTAAAAATTGCATTTGTAAAATGATGCCGTGACATCAAAATTCAGTGTCGTGACATCAAAATTCAGCGCCGCAACATCAAATTTTGATGTCATGACATCCACCTATTGTATGCCAAAATCTCTTCTCTTTTTGAAACAATGTCGCAACACCTATTTCCGGTGTTGGGACATTGACCTGTCGCCCCTCTTTTCTGCTTCATTTCAAGCCTTTTTTTTTCCTTATTCTTTTTTCATCATTTATTTCACATAAAATACACTATAATTTTGCTTCAATTTACTTGAAATCAAGTCATATAACTATGCACATATGCCTAAACTTGTACACTTATATTTTACTCATATGAAATTCATACATACTTGGATTGTTTCATTTCAAAATACATTTCTTCACTTAAATTCACCATTATAATTATTACAATCATACTAAAAACAACAACAATACATACCAACACATAATTACTCAAAAATTAATACCCTGGGTGTTACACTAAAGTATATATAGGATTTGGGTCACTAAGTATAGTTTCTCTTTCTTGTTAGGTGAGTTTTAAATCTTACCCTCCTTTTAATTGACTAGTGAAACAACATGCTAAAGTATTAATAATATTTCTTTTTGGTAATTGACTTATTCTTAATATAGTGGCACAAATAATGATACCATAACAAGTATTTCATATTTAATATTCAGATTGAGCATCTATAATCCATTCACAAATACTATTTGGATTAATATCATTTAATTGTGTTCAAGTTTCTTCAAATTGTTGATCCATTTGTGAAGATCTTTTATAATAATTTTTTACACTATTAAAATATACTTTACTATTCATTATTTCTTATGGAGGTGTTTATTTTAAAATAGATTTGATGTCATTTTGATCACCTATTGAAGATATGGTGTTTAAAAATACTTTTCTTTATTTTTCTCTCTTTTTTATTTTTCTAATTTATTTATTATAGTTAAATAACTTGTAGGATTAGGTAAATATTTTAATATTATGGGTGTTTTAGAATATTCAGGAAAACTAGTATTAGTGGGTTTAACAAATAAAGATAATTCATAAGGTTTAGTTATTTTACTAAATTCATCTCTAGAACTAAAAGATTCTTTATGAGTTGTCATAGGAATAATTAGAGTAGTTGGAGTATTTAACTTATTAGTATTATCAATTAGTTTTTCATTAGCAAAATTATTTTGTTTAATGATAAGAGATAAATATTTAATGAAAACTAGCATTTCTTTGTAAATAGAGGTTTTATAAGATTCTTTTATATATTTGTCATCTATTTCTCTTAATAATCTATTATTTTTATTTTCAAGTTGGATAACTTCTTGATTTCTTGGTGGTGAAGGAGGTCTTGGTGGTATAGAAGAGAAAGCAGTAGATATACTAGAAGATCCGGATAACACATTGATAGATCTCAATACTTGATTGTCATACCATGTAAAGAATTTTATATAGGGTTTTATTTGCTAAATATAATCCATTTATTTTTTTATAATATTTGCTCTTTTATCTTTATTATACATATCAAAGAACCATTTTCTTTTTTCTGGAGAAAATTTGAATTCATCTATAATCAAGTGAGGATTAATTTCAAAAATATTTATATCTTCTATAACATTAACATTAAAGTCAAACTCAGAAGGTTCTGGTTCATTATGAATATTTTGAGTTAATGGTTCAATAATAGGTATGGTTGTGTAGGTATTCTTGCTATGTTTTCATCATAATATATTGAGAGTCTATTAGAATGTGGTAGTGTTATTGAAATAGATTTTCTAGAAAGAATTATTTGTTCCTTTGTTTAGATATAAGTATTGGTGTATTAAAAGATGAAGTGGATGGATGAGATTGGATGGTATTGGTGATTTTCGAGAAAGGGGTTGAAATTGTCAGATAACCCTATTTTTAGTTTCTATTATAGAATGTATATCATTAGAACATTATATGGGAATATTAGTTTTTGTTTTATTTTCTATAGTCCATTATATTGGTAATTTGACATCATTCCATTTTTTCTAGTTCAATAGTACAATGGATTGGATTTGTCGCAAAATATGTAATTTCTACTTTTTCATGAGTGATTAAAGATTTAAGAATTAGTATTTTTATAGCTTTATAATAAACATGATATTGTATACATACAGGCTTAGATCCTTGAATCATCTGAAAGCCTTCTGTTTGTAATCATAAAGTAATAATTTCTAAAATATGAGGATTGTTTGATCGAGGACAGAAAATGAGGATAAAATAAATAAATGGAATGACATGACCAAAATTGGTCGCCTTTGGAATGAGCCAAATAATTTCTATTATTATTGATTTTCCTCAATTGATTACACTTGCTGTGTACATCAGAAAAATTGTATATTCACATCCCAGACTACAAGTGGTCCTAATTACATCTCCACAATGGAGAAAACCCTTGATTAAAAGGAAAAGTACAA
>JAYJMB010048437.1:0-29992 GCA_036873735.1 Pouteria campechiana
CCTTACTCACACTACTACAGAAAATTAGATTGGAGCAAGGTTCTAAATTTGGGTGCCCACGACAGCACCACCAATGTTTCATAACATGTTAGTTATCGCCAAGTTTTCTTAACAAGCATTAAGGGTCAAATATTTGATATCCAATCACATTTATGCAACTTATTCAAACAATCAAAGGTGCAATTACTATGAATGCACATAATCTCATAATCATTCAAGGTCTAAAATTCATTTTATCATGCTCGTTCATAAACCTTTTTCATAATGTCCAAACAGATATATACAACCACAAAAACAATTTATCATTCATATCATATGCAATATATTCATATCCATTTTCATTATTAGCATAATTAAAAAATCCACATTTTTAATTCAGCTTTAGTCTAATATTTTCATATCTTCAAAATCAACCAATATAGGACAAACCTGTTACAATTCTCATGTTAACATTGTCTGATCACAATAATTCCATTCAATCATAAAACAAGCACTTGTTGATCAATATTTTTCTCATTTATCATTTTAATCATAACACATATGCAATTTTAGTAAATTCAAATTACAACAAGTTCATAACATATCATAAAATCATGCATATGTCTATAACAATATCAATATAACAATGTCATAATGGCAATACTATTTCACAATCCCAACTATCCAATCTCATTTCATACTACCATCCTCATATGTCTCATTATCTATTCATCACTAAATTAGTCTCACATATACAAATGGAACTACTATCATGTGGTTAATACGAACTAATGTATCCATACTTCCATTAACCTGGTATTAGCTAATAGCACGCTTAGAAGGCTACGAACCAAGTGGACTCAGCTACAAATCAAGTGGTCTTAAGCACAAAGCAAGTGAACATAGCCAATAATCACTAAAGTGGACTTAGCCACTAACCAAAGGGACTCAACTATGTTACAACTATGGTGTGTTCTGGTCCATTCCTGTAATTCGACTATAACTGTTGCAAAATCCATGATCACATGGTATTCTGCCATCAATGCAACCCAGACATCATAAGTTCTCCATCCACACCTACAAAATAAGCAAAGGAATCCCACACAATAGGTTGATTGGGCCTCTTCACCATCATAGACGGCATTATCCAACAAAGCCCTGTTATGGGTGGGATCCCAAATATTCAATGTAGCCATCTCGTTAGGCATCCAAATCTCAAATACATACAATCATATTCTAGCGAGCATCCAACTTTCAATACATATCAATCCTCTTTCAAAAGGCTTCCAAACACAAGCATGAACCTCAATCATGCGTCCAAGACTCAATCGAATAGTCAAATATCAAATATACAAATGTACCAAAACTTTAATCAAATAATCAAATGTCTAACCTTAATTCAATAGCTAAGTATCCAAAATTATCAAATAACCATATTTTCAAAAGTCAACCAATAACTAAATATTCAACCTCAATCCAATAAATAATCAAATAACCAAACCCAAACCAATCTTTATGATGTTCATATCCATACGCCATCCTGGTACCGTCCAATTTTCCAATCATCCTACTAACACACCAACCCAAATGCCGCATGGGGCATATCACATAATTCCACATTACCCATACATAATGTTTCATATATCTTAGTCAAAGTACTTCAATAATTTAGCATTTAACCTATAACCAATTTAATATTAATTAGTTCCCAAAACAGGCATCTCTTCTCAATTACATAGCAATTATATTTACCTAAATAGGTATTCAATCTTAATTCCATAAATATTGTGTTTTAAATAATATACAAATTCCAACATACATTCTCATCCAAGCATGCATTTCAATCTAAGTATGCCTTCAAATCTAAGCATGCATTGAATTTTCATTTATAATCAAAGCATGCCTCAAATTTTGATTAGATGACCAAACTCAAATGTAGATCACATTAGATCATTAGCCCAAATAGTATGAACTCATAGTAAAATTCCATATCAGTCATATGAGAAAATACCAAATTTCTCCAATTACATTAGCAGACTTATGGTATACATGCTAATTCATTGAAATCATTATATCCACAAGCAAGTGAATTCTAACTAATTTCCAAGTCCAACCATGCTATTGACTTTAATTTATGAATTATCAAAGTATGCATTAAAGTCTCAATTACATAAAAATTATATAATGATAAATATCCAAAATCCTATATGTATTCAAACTCATACTAAATTATATCATTAACCTAAAGTACGAGCTTTGATCAAATCCATCCATCAATTCACTTGACTCATAACAATATTCAATGTAAATTAGTATATAAACTATAACAATATTCAATGTAAATTAATATATAAAACTATATTAATTCATCATTCATAAATAAATAAACAAAACTTAACAAGTTATTCAACAATTCATAGGCATGCCATTATTTCCGATCAAGACACACATGTCATTATATTCAATCAAATACAAGCAAAGTTATTTAAGGAAAATATAAACATACTATCTTTCATACTGATCACTCATAATTTAAGTTCTCAAAGTTCCTGACATACATCTCATGAAAAACGTTTTTAGTAAAACACATAATATTCAATTGAATTAATTGACCATCCATCGAGGTTCGCACCATTGCTTGAACTTAAGCAATCCTATGCTTCTTCACATCTAATTGAACAAAATAAATTTTAATTTCCAACAATCATCATTAATTTCAATATACCAAAAATTTCAGAGTACTTTGAAATTCATAACAGTATAGGACAATACACCTTTGTCCCAATGTTTCTGATGTAGTACTTTTAGTTCATATACAATTTCCATTATAATTGAAACCTTACTTCACAGTAATTCAATTATATCTGTAACAGAATCCACTTCAATTTCTATTCAAGTCTTCATAACTAATGAACACATCATTGTTTTTTCAATTTAACTAGGTTAGATTTACATCATGTTAAATTATATTTCCATAATACAATCCAAATTCTTAAATTTCTTCATCAAAGAGACAATTCATATTCCCCTTTTTCCACATGAAAAATTATCATGTCATTTCTTTAAACTAAAGCAATGTAAGTATAGCATTCAATAGCAATGTTTCAGCGAAAAAATAAATACTAGTCCCATCCACCCCATATAGTTCATATCATAATTGTTATAAAATAACATCAATTCTTTCTATAAAAACAATCACAAGTTTACTTTTCAATCCTGCAACTCCATATAAAATTTACATTTGGCTTTGTTCCTCTCTTATGATACTCTTACTTTATTTATCCTCAACCTTTGTAATATGTAACTCACAATGGGCTACAATTTGTACAATATTTCAAGCAGTTCCATTTATCAAACAACCACTACTACATCATCTAATATCATTGTAAACTACAATGTCATCATCTCACCTTATATAATCTATGTTAATCAACAAGTTCTGGGATACTACCTTGTTACAATCAGTGATATAATTAATCAATAAAACAAACTTATTTTTAAACAAAAATCACATGTGTAACATAATAACCTTTATTAAGAGATTGGAATCAATCCTTACTACAACACAATTAGTTCAAAAGTACCTTATTTAATCAATTAATCTCGAATAACACACGATTTGTTCAAACAAGTTCTAAGGTCATCACACCTTGTTCTATATAAAGAAAGGGATATCATCTATCTCTACTCATTTACATATATCAAGGATAGAGTAAATCTCTCCATTAATCCATGCTTACACAGTGATGATGAACAAATCACAATATTTCTTAATACACATTTAACTTATACAATAACATTTTTCCATACAATATCATAGGATATTTTCTATCCTCAACTATACATACATTCATAACAAAATTTAAACATCCATGGAAATGAGGTACTCAGATTCTTGGGGTGTTCATGATCCCATCAATCCATATATTTGAAATGTTCATGATCCCATCAATCCATATATTTGAAACAATTAGCATACTAACTTTGTTAACACTATCTCTCCACTTCTTGAGTCTACATTCCACAAGTTCCTTAGTTTACTATTCATTCCTAATTAACTTGTTCAATTCAACTCAATGCAAACTAATTCAACTTTTATGTATACCAATTCTTAACAATTAACATACATCAACTCAAATAGTTTAGGCTTACAGAAAAATTCAACATTAGTCATATGGGGAATTATACAATCTTATTAATCAATAGTTCAAGTATCAACAATTTAAGTAAGCCACAGCAAAAGTCTACGCTGCAAGTTGAATAACATTCACAAATGCAGCAATATCAATATTTAATGTAATCAAAGCACTATTATCCTACCATCTCATCTTATAATAGTTGTCATAATATACATATCCCATCAATCTTGACAAAATTCATCTGAAATTTACAATCAAAGCATAGGTAATTGGAATATCCTCACTTACTTCATATCATTATTTATAACAATTAATCACATTATTACTAATTATAATTTCAAGTGAAATTTAATGATAATCAATACAATTTTGTCATATTTGCTAATTCATTCAATTCATAGGCTTATAGGCCAAGTACATTACACCTGTCATCTTGTATGCAAATTGGTCACCATCAAAACTTCATCAAGGAATCCTCAAAGTTCGTAAGAATATAACTATTCATCTAACAAAATATCAAAATAAGGTCATTTTCACATGCAAACATCTAAGGATCATATCATACCATGTCATATCAAATCAAATCAATCTAATTCATAAACTCTCTAAAACAATAACAGTTAACATTCAAATAAGATGTATATAAACACCACTATGCTTCTGCTACACTACTGTATTCCCGATAATTTTGTATCACTTCTAAATCATCATCATGCTATTACAACATTAGCACCTTCCTTTCATATCAATATCCTTTCATATTAATATCCTTTCAAAACCATTCATATTAATAACATTCGCACCAAATAACATTTATACTATATTCTAAGTGCATCATTTCCCTTACTCATGCTTTCAATGTATGATTAACATCTCCCACTTTAATTCTAGTGTTCTTCCATATATCTCACAAATCCATTTTTGATTATTTTCAACAACCATTGTCATCATGTTTCTAGGCTCCTCTCTCAATTTAAACTTATTAGGCTCAGATAACATTTGTAATGCCTCACAACCCCACCCTATATGTTTTGACCATCTGATAGATTATGCTCTATTAGACCTATGCAGGACGTTACCACTTCCCATCATAAGGAAAGTCTTATCGTAACCCTACTATTCCCTATTTTTAAGGGGAATAATTCTACCAAAAATTAGGTAGAGTCTCCTTGGAATTGTCAATATTTAAAACCTGATGTATAAACATTCAAACTCATTATTTCTATTTATCAATATTCACAATTCTAAGTATACATATAACTGTAATTTTAATAAATATAATTCAAATCATAATTAACTCACTAGCCAAACCTACCCATAGCCCAGAGTTTGTATCATACCATGATGGTAATACACTATAGGGGAACTATATCATGCTATTACAATATTTACAATCATATAATTACAATATGATTCAATATTAATTATCAATATACAATGGGATTCCAATCCTAACACATAGTCATACCATACAAAAATATGACTTCTAATCTTGTTTACTAATCCCAATCCATAGTGGAGATTCTTCACTTGGCCTATCACTAAAAATTTAAAAGAAGAAGACGTGAGTCCAGGTAATTCAATAAGTAGACACAATTAATAAAAATCAAGTAGAAATTTATATAGTTTAATTCAATCATGATCAAATATGTAATAAGCCAATCATACTATGAGGACCTTGTCCTCATTATTCTAATTCAATATTCTATGCCCATCAGGCATATCTAATCATACAATCTCTTCTATACAACAAGACCACTAATCAGGGAATGACTATTATCCACTGAATCAACAATATACACATATACTCATTTAATTATCCAATATACCATTTCAATACAAATAAGTATAACTTATGGGAATAATAGATATTCCCATACTGTATCATTTATCAATTCATATAGGGACTCATTTACAAGAATAATCAAATATACCCAATACCAACAATGGTTACATAATTCAATCCAAGGGATATCAGTTATCCCTAGTATTGATGCCGTTACAAACCAATATAAACATCTATCATCACAAATATGGGATATTCATATCCCAAACCAAAACACATAGGCCCTGATTCAAATCTTTGGGATATTTCTTATCCCCAAACAATCATATATTGAAATAAAACAAGGGGTGTCTACTTACCTTAAGTGATCCGCTATATGCTTCTCAAGTTCCATGTCTCTTTTCATCCTTTTTAAATCATTCTGTATCGAGCAATATTCTCATGCATCTACAACATAACTCAAACTAATTCATTTCAAATGAATACTATCCTTGATTTATTATTAAACCCATATACTTCCCAAATGCATAAGTACATACTTACCAATATACAATTAGAAGTCAATATACTTAACATCCAGTTAACCTTTATAACATACCATTTAAACTTTAAACACATCCCAAATAACCAGTCATTCCTTCCCTTCTATAAGGGGCTTAGGATTATAATCAAACTCAACTTATCTCTCATTGGGCAATTTCATCAAGTAGCTAATAGACACAATGTAAATCATCACATCTTAACAAGAATTCTCAAGGAATTCCATCCAACCATATGCTATCATCATATAGCATAACAAACATGTACTTGTCTTCAATAATAGTCTAATTAGACATTTAATCCAATCAATTTATGACACACATGGCCTATACACAAAAACCCTCTTTAACCCTTACTTAGGGCATGGCCCAGAATTCATTTCCGCTGATCCAAATTGTCCCAAACATGCCTTAAAATATCATAATCATGCATTTAATCATTTATCCCAAGATAATTTCAACAAAATTTACAAAATCCTCAAATTTTACTAGTCACAAAAATCCTAGCTTAGTAAAATTCACAATTTCGCATGCTAAATCACAAACAATAATCACTCTATTATACCATTTTTCCATAAATTCATAATCATAAATCAATTAAATCCAAAAATCCACCTTTTCCAAAAACCCTGAAAATCCAAAATCTAAGATTAGGTTGGGAGATTGGGTTTACCTCCGCTTACTAATGCAACCATCCTCCCTAAACGAATGACCAAGCACCCAGCTTTATATAGCTCATTCCATTTTGTGGAAATCTGAGATTTCTTCTATTTTCTTCCATTTTCTACAGTTCAAATGGGTTAAAATTGGATTCAATAGAAAGATTACAAGTTTTTCTAACTAGGCAAGATGATTTCCTATCTAAAAAGGCTAGAAATCATAACAAACAAGGTAGGGCAAACGGGAAGTAAGAATGGGGCAAAAAATTCTAAAAATGGAACAAGTTTGGGGCCAAATAGTTGGTCTCCTTTTTTATACTGTCGATGCCCTATTGCTGCCACCACCTATCCCTTCCAAAATCAATTGATGCCGTTGGCACCAGTGTGCTAACTCCCAACATAATGGATTTTTCATCCAGTTTTCATCATGTTTTCTCATATATTTTTGCCATTATACATTTCATATAATCCTAACATTATAAGACATATTTAATCCTCATTTTATGTATCATAAAAATATACAAAAATTTCCATCACATAAATCTAGATCACATCCAATATATGGCCTGATACTCAATTTCACAATTCATTCCACATACATAATTACAAAAATGTTTTCCTCAATTAACTTATAAGCAAGCCATATTCATGCACATATGATTTTACATGACTCAATTTCATAAACTTCTCATATAATACTTGACTCATTTCATCAAAAAATCATATTTCTCCATTTATCAATACATAATTATCAAAAATTAACACCTTGGGCATTACCAATTATTTTTAAGTCTTCTGACTCTTGTGATCTGTATACACATCACATTTCTCATCGTACAGATAATGTCTCCATATTTTCAAGGTAAAGACTACTGCTGCTAATTCCAGATCATGAGTTGGATAATTACGCTCGTGAGGCCTCAACTGTTGAGATGCATAAGCAGTCACATTTCCATTTTGGATAAGTACACAACCCAATCTTTTCTTTAATGCATCACTATAGATCACAAATCCACCCCTTCCAGACAGTGCAGTAAGAATCGGTGCTTCTAATAATCTCCTCTTCAACTCTTGGAATGTTTCTTCGCACTGATCACTCCATTCGAACTGAATTCCTTTTCGAGTTAAGTGGGTTATGTTGAATATACTATCTAGCTTGATTTTGATGATAAACATCCTTAACCAAGTAAGTTTTGATGATGAGCAAAGACATGAGTGAAACTTTAAGGTACTAATAAATTTCTTATCAAGTATGTTGCAGAAACATTGACCCATACTCAACTTGAGACTAACCTTCCTGATGATTAAGGAAGAAACAAAATAAATGCTCTTTAAAAATAAGTATATAAACTTCATATATAATTGAAATAAGAAAATAAAAATTTTAAAGTATGTAAGACATGCTTCGAAGCCAACAAAAACATCTTTGGAGTCATCACAATGCACTTCAGAGTAAATTGGAATGTTTTGGAGTAGTCACAAGAGTACTTCGGAGTAAACAAATAAGCTTCAAAGTAAACAAAGCATATTTTGGAGTGAATTGGAAAGCTTCAGAGTCAGCTCAAGAAAAGCTTCATAGTCATCACAACATGCTTTAAAGTAATCATAAGCATCCTTCGGAGTCAATAGGAAAGCTTTGGAATCATAGTATGCTTCGAAGTCTTCATGGAACTTTTGGAGTTGTCATAGTACACTTTGGAATCAACAAGACATACTTTAAAGTCTATCAGGCAAGCTTTGGAGCTATGAACATACACTTTGGAGTTAATCAGATACACTTCAGAATCTTAGAGTTACATTTTGGAGTAAACCAAACATGCTTTGGAATCATGGAGTTAAGATAGGAATAAATCATAAGTGCTTCGGAGGTATCAAAATATGCTTTGGAGCTAGCAACCTTACTTTGGAGTTGTCAAAACCTTACTTCAGAGTTAGCAAGAAAACTTCAGAGTAGTTGAACAGTCCTCAGAGTCACCTTTTATAAAGAATGAAAGTCTACCAAAGAAAGCAACAAAAAAATCACTCTTAGCCTATAAAAGAGGGGTTCAAATGGAAAAAAAATGTAACTGATTATCTTGAATATACGAGAATACACAAGAAGCTATAGTTTTTGAGCATTCAAAATCTTCCTTCAAAGTTCAACTCCAACAGTTACAACTTAGTAGAGGAGACTAGCTTAGAGAAGTGGAGTAGGAACCCAGAAATGGCTGAACCACTATAAAAATCTTGTGTTGTGTATTATGCAATCTATTCTATATATTCATTCAGCACTTTGATCATTAGATTTGGCCAAAAGTTTTCAAAGCTCAATTCACCCCCCACCCCTTTTGAGATACCATAGTGTAAGGGACCAATAGGTTAAAGGCATAGCAATTGTAGAGAATCTCTTGGTTCTCCTCCTAGTTAGAGATCAATACTAAACTCCACATCCCATCCAGGGGGCAATTTGGACAATTCTCTTGGAAACACATCTAGAAGATGTCATACTATAGGTATCTCTTCTAATGATTGATGCTCAGGATGAGCATCTATAGCGAATACTAGATAGGCATCACACCCCTTCTACACTAGGCTGAGGGCTCTCATAGCCAATACAAGTATTGGTACTTCACCTTTAGGCAAACTCCTAAAGATGATTTCCACTTCATCAATATCTTTTAAAGTAACTTGTTTAGTTTTATAATCAATTTTAACTTCATACCTAGCTAACTAGTCCATGCCAATATAATATCTAAACCTTCCATATTTAACATAATTAAACTAGAATAAAACTGCCAACTCTTAATTACTATCTGAATGTCATTACATGCCTCGAAAGCTGTGCTAACTGCTTTCAATGGAGTAGACCTTCTATCACATAATGCATATGAGATTTAAATAATCCTGCTCTCTCCACAAATGCAAAAGAGACAAATAATTGAGATGCACCTTGATCAAATAATACATATGCCATGCAATCATAGATGAAAAGATTACTCATGAGTACAGGATCCATAGCTTGAGCTTCTTGGGCATTAGTAGCCTATACTATTGCAATCATTTGAGGCCTCTACTCCCCCAGCTGGCATCTAGAAGCAATATTAGGTCCATGGCCTTTGCTCATCTGAAATATTCCATATACATGCTATGGTAATGCCTGAGTGGCTACACTCTCACTCCTCCCCTGTAAGGAAGGACAATCTTGTTGCACATGACTAGGTTCACCACACTAGAAACAAATCAGTGGCCTCTTCTATACTAATTCTCGTGTCCACTTAGACGATTGACTTATTTCTCTCATCTATCCTAGAGTTGACCTTGCTTGTCATCCTCCCATTATTCATGGTAACAGTGGGCATTTAAACCTTAAATGTCTTGAATGTTTACAATAGAAGCAAACCTTCCCAAAAGGTGCACTGCTCCCCTGCTCAGATCGGGACTTGTTTCTGTGTGGGAGATTACACTAGCACTCTTCCTTTCTCTTAGTTTGTTTTGTTCTTCTTCTTCCCTCTCTACTATACGACTAGGTTCTAAAATATCTTCATATCTAGTTAACATTGATAGAGCTACCTCCTTTTGAATTATCAATCTCAATCATTCTTGGAATTTATGAGTTGTTTCTAGAGAATCTATTGTCCCCATGGCACAAATCGGGCCAATGATCTGAACTTCTCATCATATTCTTCTAGGGTTCTTCTGCCTTATGTTAAAGACATGAATTTGTGGCCTACCGAGCCCTTTCACTGTAGCACATATTGGCGGACTACCCTTTCCTTAAATTCAACCCAAGACAAACCCACTCCCCCCTTACGGCCAATTAAACTTTCTATTTTCCACCAACATTCTACATTGCGTTCTAACTGGTAGACTGAATATAGAACTTTGTGTTCTTCAGAGAATCATATATATTTGAATACCTTCTACATTCCAGAGATCCTTTCATCCACTATTCTATAGTCTTTTTTTCCCTTTAAAGATAGGTGGCATCATATTGTAGAAGGCTTCCATGTTTAGTTTGGTTCCAAGCTGTCCTTGGGATGTTTGCCACTCCTCTAATACTAGTTCCCCTATGTTCTATCTCACTACATGTTCTGTCAACGAGTTAGTTTCCCTGTCTACCTTTGTCGTGCTTGTAATAATTCCTAAAGTGTCTGGGTAATCATCACCATAAAATTTCTCAATTCTGGTGCCACCTCCAGCACTAGTGGGTAGCCTCACTAGGCCCGCGCATAAATAATCTATCTGGTAGCCGGGCCTTTTCTTCTAGCTCAATGACCACTTCATTATCTATGTCATTCGGTGTTGGTGTAGAGTCGCTGCCTTGTTCAAGCTGTTCCTCCACCCTTGGGGCTTCTGGTTGAGGCTCTTTGATAATAACACCCGTAACTTAAGTACAAGCAGGTTGTCTTTGAGGCTCGTCTTCCACCATAGTGGCTTTTCCTTTATCTACTCTTTTTCTCTGTGTCATACTACACAATTTACCATTCCAAAATCATATAACCATATATAATTATAAGATCAAGTCAACACACTAGATTAATGTTTACAATTTCCTTATCCGAACTAATGGTTCCCCCATGTTTCTATAGTGTAGTTAATTCATACTAAGCATGTCATGTATTTTCTGATCTAACCAACCCTAACCATCAAATTTAGGGACTTCTTCGACTCTATTTTGTGTATCAGGCCATCACTTCACTCTAATAACACTCTATAACACTCCACTATCTGGGCATTACTGTAGGGAAGTAACACAAGGAACCCTAAACAAAGTCTCCTCTATATTGTCAATCTCTAATCTGTAAGATCCATCATCCTGTATAATCATCCATAAAAAAAATACTTTTTTGCCAAGTCACTATAACAACATTGTGGTAACACTATAGCAAGGCCATGGCCCTAAGAGCTTGCTCTATTTGTTAAACTTAGAGAGAAAACTTCACAAATAAATGCAATGACAGAAACACTTAAAAACGAAGTCATGATCAGAGGGCTTAAATAGTGGACTGTCTATTAGCCAGAGTTTTTTTGAAGAAAGGATTCATCTGAGGATAAGAGGGCAAGATAAAATAGATAAAGTAGAAGCAACTTTGTCTGAGCAAAGATAGATAAATCAAGAATGAAGTAAGCAAGAGTAAGCAAGAATTTGCTAGACAAACTTCATCAGTTGCTCAGACAAACACTTCATCTGATTAGCTGCTCAGACAAATGTATTTAGATGGAGGGACTCCATCTCAAGGATCAAAGGCTCAGACAAATCCATATAACATAAAGGAACTTCGTCTTAATGATCAAGTTCATGCTAATTCGACCAAACAGAAAGACAAACTGAAAAGTCTAATTTGTCCACAATCAAGAGATGAATCAGAAATGCCAAAGCTGCTCAGACAAATCAAGAAGCAGCATAGTGAGCACAGACAAAGCTGCATAGACAAAGTAGCCACTCAAACAAAGTGGACTTCAGTGCATGAGTACATCCATCTATAACTTACTAAGGGAAAATCAAAAGATGAAGTGGAGAACTAATTTGTCTGAACAAATAGATATAGTGAAGAGAAGAATTCATTTGAGAGAATCCAGTTTAACTTTGTCAGTGGTGCCAAAATTCTTCCGCAACTTACTACAAATGAAGTATATCATGAAGCTTCAACTGGTAGATTCAAATAAATAGGAAGTTCTTATGAGACTTTTCATAGAAAAATGCAAATAGAGAGAGGCTATAAATTTGTCCAAAGTTAATTAATTTTTGACTTTCATCAAAATGACATCTATGCTCGTTGCAATCTAAGTGCAGAATCGTCTCAGTTACCAATTTTGGCAATAAGCAGCATTGCATGTTTTCCAGTTGTGACAAGTCAAACATGGAACATCTTTTGACACAGCTTAACTTCCTCTCTAAACAGCGTTACAAAAACTTAAGACAAATTAAAAGGCAAGCACTCCAACTATAGAAATTACAATGGTCTTCTACGTTCATTGTTCCTCCTATTTTTGCATCCAATGGAACGCATCTTCTCCAATGGTCAAGATTTTGAAGAAACTACATAAGGAGAAGAGCTGGGATGATTCAAGTTGGTGAAGGAACACTTTTCAAAGGAGCTTAATCTTCTGCAAATCCTTCCACCCATAGCCATGAGATTAACCTTCAGTTATCTTTAATAAGCTTTAACCTTCAGATCATTGTGGCCATTTTCTTTATATTATGGGAAGATCTTTGTATTACACAGAGCTATCAAGAGATAAAATTATTCCCTGTGCTTGAGTGAAACACTATTTAAAAGTGTCTAAGTTTCTTGGTAAATTTGAAACCAGAGAGTTGATGGTGAGCTCTAAAAAACTATCAAGTTTACTGGTGATCTTCAAAACCAGTGAGTTTATGGTGAGCTTAGGAAAACCACATTGTATGAGTTGTTGGTGATCATGGAAAACCCATCAAGTTGGTTAGTGATCTTCAAAACAAGTGAGTTTCCTGGCGAGCTCGAAAACCAGAAGAGTGCTGGGAGCACTAGTTTATGTTCCCTAGAGCTAGAATCTAGAAGAGTGTTGGGAGCATTATTATATTTCTATTATATGGGATATAGAGGAACCCAAGGATTAATGAGAGTGTGCTTTTGGATGAGCGAATGTAGGGATGAGGTTTTGGAATCACTATAAAAATTATTTTGTTTGTATATTTGTTTATTAGCTTTATCTTTCATGCATAGTGTTGTTTTGTTTTTTTACTTTACAATGCACCACACACAAACACAAAAACAAGGAAATGGTTCAATAGGGGTTAATCAATGAATTTTCATAAACCCAATTCACCCCTCTTCTCTTAGGTTAAGCCATACTATGGGACTTTACATGATGGTCATTCACATGCTTTACACATGCCATTCTTTCATGAAGTCTCAATAGGAACACTAGTGATAGTGATATACTAGGTTATCTTGAAAGACTCAAACTGATCAAAGAATACCTAAATTATATCTAAGTAAACATGTTATCTTAAAGTTCTCCTAGAGGGATAATCAAACAAGTTCTAGCATGCTCATGTCAATGAAAATATGTCATTAAATTTGTAATATTGTTAACTAATCCACATACACTTTGCATAGTCATAACATAAAGGGCTAAACAAAAATTTCATTATTCATGAGAGAATCATTAAATCACAAGGTACCACCTATCCTTCCTTCTAAATTATGTGTAATAGCAATCAAACACTAAGCATATGTTATTGATCATCAAGCGAGAATCCTATTTAATTGCAATAATTTTGGCACAATTGGTCTCGTATTTTCTTAACTAAGACATCAAAAATTGCAACTCATTAAGAAAATAATACCTAAATTCAGAAAAATTAATCAAAACTGAATAAAAATGCCCAAATATATCCCCAACTTAAACTGAACATTATCCTCAATTTTAAAGAATGAAAGAAAGTTAAGATTGAGGGATTCCCTAAAAGTTTTCATTTGTTTATTCTCCTCTAATAGTGGACAGGGTTTGATCATACTATTATTGGCTGCAAGGAGGGATTATCTGAAATCAAGAGAGAAAAAAGGAACCCAAGTAAAAAGAAAAATAAAGCAAAACTAAATTGAACTAAAAATCCTAAAAGAGATGGGATGAGGAGTATTTCTAATTTATAATCTTCAACTTGACTTTGTCTCTTCTATCCATTCATTTTAAAATTTTTCCCAATTTATCACATTTGATTCTAATGTGATGCATACAAAAAAATTGGGCTAAACCCCTTGATATCAACCAGTGTCCAACTAAAGGCACATTTCCACTATTGTAACTTTTGTACTAGCTCATCCTCTTGAACTTTATCAAGCATGGATGAGATGATCACTGGTAAGGTCGAAGACTCCCCCAAGAATGCATATTTGAGATGCGATGGTAGAGACTTCAACTCAAGGGTGGTGGTTCATTAACAAAGGGAGTAGGGTTTCCAATCATAGGGTGATCCAATTCTTTAGATCTGGCAACTTGCCCATGAATGTTGCATGCTTTTACACAAGGTGTTCCACACATCAACCCTAAAATAGTCATCGGAATTATTAGGTAGTTTTTAGCTTCAAAAATATTAAATTTAACTACATCATCCTGGATACACATCATGAGCTCACCCTTTTGAACATCAATTAGCCTCCGTCTAGTAGCTAGAAATGGCCTCCCTATGATAAGTGGAATCTCTTGGTCCTCCTCCATGTCAAGACTATGAAATCTGTAGGAAAGATAAACTTGTCAACTTTTACCAAAACATCTTCCATAATACCTCTTGGATTTTTAATTGTGCGATCAGGTAGTTGAAGTGATACTATGGTTGCTTTCATTTCTCCTAATCCTAATTTCCTAAAAATAAAAAAATTCATTAAGTTAATACTTGCCCCTAAATCAAAATGCCTTTTCAAAATAAAAATCACTAATAGTGCAAGGAAAATTGAAACTCCCTGGATCTTTGATCTTTGGTGGTAGTTTGTTTTGCAAGATGGCTGAACATTCTTCTTTCAACTTTAGAGTTTCATAATCCTCAAGCTTCCTCTTATTTTCTAAGATCTCCTTAAAGAATTTTGTATAGCTTTGCATCTATGCTAAGGCATCCACAAAAGGAATGTTAATTTGTAATTTTTTAAATACATCTAGAAATTTTAAAAATTGCTTATCCATCTTGTGCTATTGGAGTCTTTGAGAAAATGGAATATGGAGGCACATGTGGTTTGGTATTATCTAGAAACAGATTGCTCTTTCTTGCCTTTTGTGGTTGTTCAACAATTTCTTCTTATTTTTCCTTGGGACCATCTTATTGAACATTCTCTTCTCCCACTTGCTTACCACTTCTTAGAGTTACTACCTTTACCTTCTCAATTGTTTTTCCTTGGGACCATCAATTGGAATTTTCTTTGTATTGTTGGGAAAAGAACTTTTTTGTCTTCTTGACAACATATTTGCTAATAATGGTCCAACTTGCATCTCCAGATTCCTAATTAACACCTTTTGATTTTTGATTGATGCGTCTTGATTTTGAAGTCTCATCTCTACGCTATTCATGAAGTTTTGCGTACTACTAGCAAGTTTGGTGACTATCTTTTCCATATTGGATTTCTTCTCTTCTAGTTGCTTAAATTTTGGTGGTGCTCTCATTGCATTCTAATTACACCATGAAAAATTGGGATGATTTTTCCACCCTAGATTGTAAGTGTTGTGGTAAGGATTGTTTTGCTGCTTGTTAAAATTTCTAACAAAGTTAGTATTGCCACTAGGCTATGCAAAAGTGTTACCTACCTGACATTTCATGCTAGCATGTTCTCCAACATAGAATTCACATGTCACTCTTTGAAGTTTCATAGCTAAAGCATTAATGTCGTCTATCTTTTAATTAAGTGCTTCAAATTGTACATTGATTGCAATGAGAGTGTCCATTTCATGCAATCCAATAGGTCTTTTAATTGGTAGCCTCTTAGTAGGCCACTAATAATTGTTAGGTGCCATTTCCTCCAAACGTTCATAAGCTTCTTCTACCATTTTTTTACTTATTGTTCCCCCTGCAGCTGCATCAATCACAGACCAAAAATTAGCACTAAACCCATTATAAAACATTTTTACCTGAATCCATATGGGTAGTCCTTGATGTGGGTACCTCCATAATATCCTTATGCATCTTTGCAGATTTTGTAGGAGGTAAAAACTTACCAAGGAATTTCTGGGCCATAGCATCCCGTGTAATGATTGATCCTGCAAAAAGAGAAGAAAGATAACTTTTATCCTTGTCTCTAAGAGAAATGGAAATAACCTCAACATGATTACATCATCAGAGACACTATTATATTTAATGGTGTCACAAATCTTAAGAAAGGCATCAATGTGGCTGTTTGGATCATAGCTTGGCAACCCACTAAATTGCCCCAATTGTTGAAGCATATGATTAAGTGATGTCATGATCTCAAAATCGTTAGCTTGAATTGTTGGCCTCATCATGCTTGATATGTTCCCTTAAACAGTTGGAGTAGTATAATCTCTTGAGAGCCTTCATGGATTTTCAGCTTCCTCCATCTTTTCAATCAGGATCCTTTGTTCTCTTAGTCTTTTTCTATATATACAATCAATTTCAGTGTCAAGGTCAGTAAGATTGCCTTGCTGACTTTGTACCATACACCAACGTACTCTTTAAAACACAAAAAAAACAAAACTAGATTAATTCTAAAATTAACAAAATAAACTCAAACATCAAGCTAAACACACTTATCTAAAAAATAAATACAAAAGAAAAACCAAAGTAATACAAACCATGATTAGTATTAATATTAGTGTGTAATTTGACTAACTCCCCAGCAATGTTGCTAAAAACTAGTTGAGTCTCATGCAAGTATACATAGCCAAAAGTAATATAGATGTAATGAGTAGAGTATCATTCCCTTAATGAGTTGTTTGATTACCATGCTAATTACAAAACTTATATTAGATTTGTGTTATTTGGTTAATTGATTTTTAGAAGATGCTAGAAAAACTAAATCTAAATAGAACAATAAAACTATCTAGGCAACACGTCGTAGGGAAAATGAAGAGAAATCAATAAGAAAGATATCTAAGGAGTCAACTTCACCTAACAAATCCACTTGTTGATCAAATCATCATATCTCTCATTATCAATTAGATGCATTAAAATATCTACCACCCTTTCTCAAGTGCTATGGTAGGTGTGCTAATTGAGGTGACCTACTATATCTCCATGCAAATCAACATCAATAAACCCATTAAGCCTAGGCACCCATGTGTTATATATGTGTGCACAAGGTCATAGCTCACATCGATTGCACATGTACAATGGCTATCTCTAGTCATCATTGCATCATATGTTCCTCCATTCAAGAGTCTATTCCTAATTCATCTTTCTCAAGCCTAAATTATGAATCTCAAATCATACATATGGTGGCCAATCACATACATACATTAAGCATAGAAAAGAAGAAACAATGAGAAAGAGGATAATCTGAATTAAAAACCAAACATCAACACAAGATTCCTTATTAGGATCCATCTCACCCTAGATATAAGAAATTTAGAATATCATAATTGGATTAAAACCAACAAAATGATTAACAAATATTGTCATGATTTAAATTTGAATGTTGATTTTAAATATGATAGATGATCTTAAATGAAAGAAAAAGAATATTACATTTCTAGTAGCTCTTTCCCCTAGATGCTTTCTCCAAATCTCCTTGGACGTGCACTTCTTCTCTCCTCCCAAGTATGGACATGTAAACCTCTTCAAAAAATAGGGTTTGGTTTGACTCCCTTATGTTTGGAATCATAAATTTGTGCAAAATTTATAAAAACTTCCAAATATATCAACTTCCAGACTAGTGGGCGTTGGGGCGCCCAAACTCTATTCACATCGGAGCAGTTTTGGTATTTTGGAATTAACATTATCTTTTGATATCAAAATCACATGATTAATAATTTATTGGATAGAAAATTTAAAGGAATACATCTTCAATGTTGAATATTTATTCCAAATAAGCCTATATTTGTTCAAAAAATTACCTTAAAGTTACGCCTTTGTCATATTCAGTAGTTTTAATGCTTGAAACAGAAAAAAACTCCATTAAGTGCAATATATAATCAAAACTAATAAAATTATATCAATTGAGGATCCAAAACATGTAAATTTAGGTTTTAAAATAGAATAAAATATGAGCTTATAATTAACATTTGAGAAAATTTTGCATTAAAGAAAGTTTATTAATGTTGTAGATGTCAAAACTATAAAATGGAGTTGAATATGACAAAGGCATAACTCCTGAAGTAATTTTGGGGGCATATGATTAAGAATCATATGATTCTGATTTTGTATGAGAAATTTATGGCCAAAACACTACAACTGTCTCTAGAAGTGTTGAGATAATAACTTTAGAATGTGTGTTAAGAGGTGTCACTTCAAGGCAATTAGTAAAATAGATGGAGGATTATTTAGAGAAAGAGTTAAACATAAAATTTCTATTCCTTCAACTAAGAATCACAAGATTTTGAGTTTGACAAGATATTTATGGTGAAAACACAGAAACTGCTCTAGAGATTCAAGTTTTGAAATAATAACTTCAGAAGTGTGGCAGTAAGGTTCAGATGGTATGAAGTTGACTCAGTGGCATTAAGTGCTTCACATGTGCAAAAATAACTTTAGAAGTGTAAGAATTAACTTCATAAGGTCTGAAATAAGAAACTGAATTTGCAGCTCAAGCCTCAAATGTTCTGAAGTGCATCTTCAAACATGCTTAAGCTGCACAACAGAAGAAAAATACTGAAATTTACAATTTGGAATTCAAAAGCATGTTTAGAACTTCTAAAGGCTTTTAGAAGTGCATTCAAAAAAAAAATCCAAGCTTCGAATTTGTATGAGTTTCTTTGAAACATGTGGTCAAGTTGGAATAGTAGTTCAAATTTTGGTTTCAGATGGACAAAAATTGGTTGATGCAGCGCACGATCTTTAAAATTGCAAATTGAAGATTATTTTAGAAGTTGCACAATTTATGAATTGTCTTAGAAGTTGCTGATTATTTTTGCGAAATTCCAAGTGTGCAATTGGAGTTATTTATAGAAGTTAATGTTTATACATCAGATGTACTACTATATTTTAGAGTCTGAGGTGTGCACAAGTGCAAGTTATTCTTAGAAAAGGATTCCTATGCATAAGAGTTGTTTCTATTTGTGAAGGAATCCACTAAAATCCTAATTAAGAGTTATTTAAGGACACATCTAGCAAAGAGACAAAGAGAGAGAGAGGTGGGGTAGAGAGTTTGGGAGCAGGGCAGATCATTGGAAAGAGTTATTAGAATTTTTAATATTTTGTTTCTTTTAATTTAGTTTATCTTTTGTATTTGGAATCAACATTCATATTGAAATCATGACAATACTTTTAATCATTCAATTGGTTTTAATTCAATTATGATATTCTAAATTTCTTTTTTATTTAAGTTAAGATGGATCCAAACAAGGAATCTTGTATTGATGTTTGATTTTTTATTTAGATCATCTTCTTTCTCATTGTTTCTTCTTTACTAGGCTTAATGCATGCATGTGATTGGACTCCATATGCATGAATTGTGATTTCTAATTCATGCTTGAGAAAGATGAATTAGGAATAAACTTTTGAATGGAAGAACATATGATGTAATGATGACTAGAGATAGCTATTGTACATGTGCAATTCGTGTGAGCTACAACATTGCAAGCACATATATCACACATGGATGCCTATGCTTAATGGGTTTATTGATGTGGATTTGCATGGAAACATAGCAGATCACATCCGTAAGCACACCTATCATAGCACTTGAGAAAGGGTGGTAGATATTTTAGTGCATCTAATTGACAATGAGAAGAATGATAGTCTAATATAGGTAAGGCATCAATACAAGAATCTATTAGGTGAAGTTGACTCCCTAGATATCTTCCCTATTGATTTCTCTTCACTTTCCCTACGACATATTGCCTAGACAGCTTCATTATTCTATTTAAATTTAATCCTTTTAGCACTTTCTCAAATTCAATCGACCAAATAATACAAATTTGATATAAGTTTGGTAATTAGTGTGATAACCAAACAACTCCTTGAGAGAATGATACTCTACTCAATACATCTATATTACTTATGACCGTGTATACTTGCACAAGAATCAATATCAAATTCAAATGCATTGTAAGTGCATGAGTCTACGGTAGTATAGTGTGTAAGAACAAGGGTCAATCCCATAGAGAATTGATCAAACTAATGCTATTAAATCTAGTTACTAAAACTAATACAATTATAAATCAAAAAAATCAAGTGGAAAATAAGTAAATCAACTATCATGTGCCACCTTCGGAGGCGTGACCTTGATCATTTATTTTTATTTTCACTATAATTTCCTCACTTTTAGGGTGTGGGTCTCTGATCCCATTTTATTACAACTATACTTTTCATTAATTCCTTTCCAAAATTGCAAATTTTTAATGGGATTTCTTCCAAAAATTTGATAGAGTCTCCCCTGAAAATATAAAGATCAATACTTCATATACATTCATTTATCAAATAAATTTCTAAACATCAATGTTTACAATTCTAAATCATATATAAAACTGTAGTTTCAATCATTATCACTCAAATCATAAATAACTCACTAGTCCAACCTACCCACAGCCCAGAACCTATATCACACCATGTTGGCACTAGACAAATCCATGTTAATAGTATGTACATTTGTTCCTATTATGACATGCCATGTAATTACATTTAATATGCATCATTTATAATCGAATACAATTATACAAATTCACATTATACAAATATACAATGGGATTTCAATCCCAATATCAATCACACCATCCAAAGGTCTTTAGTCTTTTTCATAAATCCTTTGCTTAACCTGTCAACTAAATATGTAAATAAGAAGGCATGAGTCTGGGCAACTTAGTATGTAGACTAATGTAATGAATAATAATTAATCCATAATTAGCTCATTTCACATATCTAACAATTGATATCCATTATTATAAATAATCACAAATGGATATATGTTCATCAATTAATACCAAATGAGGAAATCCCTGTTATTGCCATCCAACCAATCAATCTCAACCAATCCAAGCTAAACCAAACATCAATTATTCTAATCCAAGGGATATCCATTATCACTTTTGGCAATTTTTTGACCATGGAAAATTACATTTTCAACATTCCACATGCTTCAAAACTTCTGAAGTTAAACTTCAGAACTTCTGAAGGAAATTTCTTATCGACATAATTTGCCTCATAAGCATGCTTAAGAACTATTGAAGTTAATTTCAAAAGTTCTGGAGGTCAATTCCCTATTAGCTACCATTGTGGTTTATAACTTTAGAGCATCTAAAGCTTTCTTTAGACCTTTTGAACTTTTGCTCAGTTTGAACTTCTTCCTGTAATACACTTCAGATCAACTAAAGTTAATCTCTCAAGCTCTAAAGTTCCTCTAAATGCTGAAATTCCCAATGACTGCTTTTCCCTTTCTGAAATGTGTTCAACATCAGAAGCATCATCTAAAGAGGTTTCCTTGTTTCCAAATAAACTTTGATTGTTCATTTTTCCTTCTAGTCCACAAATATTGAGATTTCAAGTCTTGAAATATCTTGTTACTTCCAGGATGAATAGTATAAGGTGAATAATGTGCCTCTTCTAATACTTTCTGGATCATAGTGGTTCCCTTAGGAAGCACTATCCAATTATTATATCTCAAGATATCATCTGTACCTTCATAAGATTAGGATGTTCATTTCTCTGGAATTTATCTTAGAGTTAGAGTTTTTGAAATTCTTCATCTATATTATCTTCTTAGGCTACCTTTATTTCATCTAGCAAAGTGGGCTGGATGCTTAATTGACACATTTGGGTTACTATCCCTTTCATTCCCACATGCAAATCCAATTGCCTCAATTCTTCAAATAGCTCATTCTTCTGGGTGAGCAAACATGCCATACTACTGCCAGATTTCCTACTAAAAGCATCAACCATGACATTAGCCTTACCTAGGTGATAACGAATGGTAATATCATAATCTTCCAACAATTTAGCCATCTTCTTTGCCTCATGTTTAATTCTTTCTGAGTAAAGGTGTACTTCTGACTCTTGTGATTTGTATACACATCACATTTCTCAACGTAGAGATGTCTCCATATTTTCAAGGCAAAGACTACTACTGCTAATTCAAGATCATAAGTTGGATAATTACGCTCATGAGGGCTCAACTATCATGATGCATAAGCAATCACATGTCCAATCTGCATCAGTATACAGCCTAATCCTTTCTTTGATGCATCACTATAGATCACAAATCCACCCCTTCTAGATGGTATAGTAAGAATCGACACTTCTACAAATCTTCTCTTCAACTCCTGGAATGCTTCTTCACACTGATTACTCCATTCGAACTGAATTCCTTTCCAAATTAACTGTGTTAAAGACATAGTAATCGTATAGAATCCTTTGACAAATCTCTTGTAATATCCATCTAACCTAAGAAAACTACTGACTTTTGTTACTATAGTAGGGCTAGGCCAATTTACCATAGCTTCTATCTTATGGGGGTCCATTTGGATACAATTGCTTCAAACCACATGCCCCAAGAATGCAAAACTGTTCATCCAGAAATCACATTTCTTCAATTTAGCATACTGTTTCTCTTCTCTCAACCACTATAGTGTCATTCTCAAATGTGACTCATATTCCTTTGTACTTTTGGAATATATCAAAATATCATCAATAAATACAATTACAAAGCAGTCCAAAATAGGGTTTAAACACCCTATTCATTAAATCCATAAAAATTGCAGGAGCATTATCAACCCAAAGGGCATTACTAGAAATTCATAATGCCCATATCAAGTTCTAAAGGCACTCTTATATATAACTTCCAATATAACTAATGGTATCCTAACTAAAAGTTAATCTTTGAGATGATTATAGCTCCCTACAACTGATATGATAGATCATTGATATGAGGCAATGGGTACTTGTTTTTATTAGTCACCTTATTCAACTTCTGATAGTCATTGCACAATCGCAGACTCCCATCTCTGGCACACCCTATGGTGACACACTAGGACATAAAAATCCTTTGTCCAATAACTCTTGTAATTGCACTTTAATTTCTGCCTAACTCTTATGGTGCCATTCTGTACAGAGCTTTAGATATTGGTTTTACTCTTGGTTAGAGATCAATACTAAACTCCACTTCTTGTCCTAGGGGCTATCTAGATAATTCTCCTGGAAACACATCTAGAAAGTCTCATACAATAGGTATCTCTTCTAGTGATCAATGCTTAGGATGAGCATCTACAGTGGATACCAGATAGGCATCACACCCCTTCTGCACTAGGCTGAGAGCTCTCATAGCCGATTCAAGTCTAGGAACTTCACCTTTAGGCAAACTCCTAAAGATGATTTCCACTTCATCAGGAGCTTTTAAAGTAACTTGTTTAGTTTTACAATCATTTTTAGCTTCATACCTGGCTAACTAGTTCATGCCCAATATAATATCTAAACCTTCCATATTTAACATAATTAAATCAAAATAAAACTTCTTACTCTTAATTACGATGGGAATGTCATAATATGCCTTGGAAGCTATGCTAAATTCTTTCAATGGAGTAGACACTTCTATCACATGATGCATAGGAGATTTAAATAATCTTGCACTCTCTAGAAATACAATAGACACAAATGAGTGAGACGCACCAGGATCAAATAATACAGATGCCATGCAATCATAGGTGAAAAGTTATTCTGTGACTACATGACCCATAGCCTGAGTTTCTTGGGCATTAGTTGCCTATACTATTGTAATCATTTGAGGCCTCTACTCACCCTACTGGCATCCAGGAGTAGTATTAGGTCCATGGCCTTTGCCCATCTCTTGAAATCCACCATGTATAGGCTGTGGTGATGCTCGAGAGTTTACACTCCCACTCCTCCCTTGTAAGGATGGACAATCCTATCACACATGACCAGGTTCACCACACTAGAAACAAATGAGCGGCCTCTTCTATCCTAATTCCCATGTCTGCTTAGATGATTAACTTATTTCTCTCATCTATCCCAAAGTCAACCTTGTTTATTGTCCTCCCATTCTTTGTGTTAACAGTTGGCATTCAAACCTCAAATATCCTGATTATTTACAATTAAAGCAAACCTTCTTAAAAAGTGCACTACTCACCTGCTCAGATTGGGACTTCTTTCTGCGCACCAAATCACTATCTTTAGCACACTTCCTTTCTCTTAGTTTTTTTTGTTCTTCTTCTTCCCTTTCTACTATACAAGCATGTTCTAAAATATCTTCATATCTAATTGACATTAATAGAGCTACCTCCTTCTGAATTGTCAATCTCAGTCCTTCTTGGAATTTATGAGTTGTTTTTAGAGAATCTATCTATGCCCTTGGCACAAATCAGGCCAATGATCTGAACTGCTCATCATATTCTTCTAGAGTTCTTCTGCCTTGTATCAAAGACATGAATTCTATAGCTTGCCTAGCCCTTTCACTAGTTAGCACATATCAACGAACTACCCTTTCCTTAAATTTTGCCCAAGACAAACCCACTCCTTCCTCATGGATAGTTAAACTCTTTATTTTCCACCAACATTTTGCATCACCTTCTAACTAGTAGACTTCATAGAGAACTTTGTCTTCTTCAGAGAATTGCATATATCTGAATACGTTCTCCATTATGGAGATCCACTCGACCACTATTCTATAGACTTTTTGCCTTTAAAAGACAGGGGGCTTCATATTGTGGAAGGCTTCCATGTTTAGTTCGGTTCCAAGCCATCCTTAGGATGTTTGCCCCTCCTCTAATAATGGTTCCCCCATGTTCTATCTCACAACATGTTCTGTTTGCCGAGTTGGTTCCCTCAACTGCCTTTGTTGTGCTTGTAATAATTCTTGAAGTGTCTAAGTAATCATCACCATAAAATTTCTCAGTTCTTGTGCCACCTTTGGCATTGGAGTAGCCCCACTAGGCCCATGCATCACTGGCCTGTTTGTTTCCACTGTAGATGACCCCCATTCTTCTGGTTCAATGATCACTTCATTATCTACGTCATTCGATGTTGGTCTAGAGTCAGCGCCTTGTTCAAGTTGTTCCTGTTGGGTGCCATAACCTTGGCTTAACCCAAGAGGGGAGAGGTGAATTGGGTTTATAAAAATTTCTTGCTTAACCTTTCTTTGATTACTTTCCCTCCTTTTTGTGCTTGTGTGCAAGTTGTAAAGAAATATGCAACAAAGCAGATAAATGCAAGAAAGTAAATTAATCACACATGAATAGCACACAATATTTTTTATAGTGGTTTGGGCAACCTTCCCTACTCCACTCTTCCAAGAATACTCCTCTTCATGCCTTGGGTACCACTATCCCTCTATAATGGAATTACACAAGTGCTCCTTACACTCTTCTAGATTCTAGCTCTAGGGGGCATAAACTTAACAATTTATTAGGAGAACAGTCTTTCTAATAATAGAATTGCTCTTCTTAATGGGTTTTTAACAACTCAAGATATACACAAATGAAAGAAAGAGAGGATTACACTTTAAACATGCTTCTTGTTGAGTGTTGGAGAAGAAATGATTTGAGTAGCTCTTTTCGATGCTGAGAATCTTCCCTTTGTGTCATAGATGAAGGCCTTGAATGAATATTGTGAAGTTGAAAGCCCTTATGTGAATATGAAGGAGGTTTTAGCTTTTAGCCTTTGATTACTTGAGAATGAAAAGATTAAAGCTCAAAAGGATCTTCAAAATGAATATTACAACTTCTTAGAAATGTCCCTGAATTTCCCCTTAAATAGATCTTTCAAAATCATGGTCGTTAGAGTTAATTTGATAGAGAAACGTTCAAATTTTCAACTGTTGGGGGTTGACAGGTGGTATGGGAGGCACCTGGGCCAACCAGCTATAAGCCAGGTGATATGCCAAGCGGCTGGGCCATGCAACTATGGTTGAGTGTCTAGCTTTTCTTCCAAGTGTACCCTGTTGTCTCCTGGCAGGTGGTTGCTCCAAGTGGCTGGCGTCCTCACTTATTTTTTCGCATTCTGTCACTTTTTGAGACTTTGACATTTTTCATTACAAATTAAAATATATTTGTCCACATATAATTTGCATAAGTTTAGAAACATGGATATAAAATTTGAATCATATTTTTGTATTTAAAAAAATTCATTCAAGCTTACATTCTGTGGAAGATAGAAATGATATTTCTCTAAGGCACATAATTTTCTCTTGACAATTATAAATATGATCCAATGTAGCACAATATGATAAACCAAGTTAATTCCAAAATGGATCATAGTGATTTTTTGATAACTTGCAAATATGCTTGCATAGTGATTACTTAATTAAAATACATACTTTTCAAGCATACTTGACTATATGTCAAGCTTTCTAAATTATCAACATCATTAGCATATATCAAGTCTAAAACAAGTTTTTTATTATCAAAATCATGCACATAATCCTAACAACCTACCCCTTTTTTATGTTGACAAAACTTAAAGACTCGAGTTGTTTTAAAGATTATGCTAATGATCCATTTGCAATTGAAAACTCCCCCTATGTAATTGAAATATATAGTCCTATGGAGTTTGACATTTTATCATAAAGAAAGGTCATGATATATATGATGTTACTACTCTTTAGATACAATTTATGACAAGCTTCCTTTCTTCCAAACAAGTCTTTTTGTATATTTTCTTCTCCTTTTTGTCAGCAACCAAAAAAATTTCAATGGGAGAGAAAGTCTTTAACCAGGGAAATATTCAAACATTAGATAGACTTTCGTTGAAAGCTAATTATTAGGAGGAAAATTATCAAGGTAATGCATAACCATATAAGGCTTATACAAGGATCTAAGGATCTCAATCATTCCCAATTCTCTTCTAATGGTGTAAAAATTTTATGGTGATAATGGGGATGTGAAAATGTTTGCAAGTTGAGCATTGGCAGGCACATACTCTAAACGAATATTATGTTTTTTTATATGATCTCTTATGAAATGTTGCCTAATTTTAATATGCTTTGTGTGAGAGTGTGAAATAGGATTTTTTGTTAAACATATAGCACTTGTATTATCACACCTTATAGAAATATTCCTATAATGCAAACCATAATTCAGAAGTTATTATTTCATCCAAAGCAATTGTGCACAATAACTTCTAGCTGCTATATGCTAGCAACACTAGTTTGCTTTCTAGAAAACCATGAAACTAAACTATTTCCTAGAAATTAATATGTTCCATTAGTGCTTCTCCTGTTAAGTTTGTATCCTCCAAAGTTAGCATCTGAATATCCAATTAATTCAGAACCAGATCCTCTTGGATAATATAGCCCTAGACTTGGTGTTTTAACTAGATACTTAAATATTCATTTATTATAGCTAGATGTGACTCTCTTGGGCTAGATTGAAATATAGCACATAAACATATGCTAAGATATCAGGCCTAGATGCGATTAAGTATAGCAAGGAACCGATCATACTTCAATACAATTTTTGATTAACAAGTTTACCCTTCTTGTCTTTATCTAATCTTGTTGAGGAGCTCATTAGAGTATTTGAAGCTTTCACTTCTTCCATCTTGAACTTTTTGATCATGTCTTTTGTATACTTGGATTGACAAATGTAGTTTCCATCATCGTTTTGTTTGATTTGCAATCCAAGGAAATAGTTTAGCTCACCCATCATGCTCCTTTCAAATCCAACCTGCATAATTCTAGAAAAATCTTGGAAAAAACTTCATTAGTAGCACCGAAAATAATGTCATCTACATAAATTTGAACTATCAAGATATCAGTGCCAACATTCTTAATGAATAATGTAGCATCAACTTTTCCACTTTTGAACCGATGATCATCAAGAAACTTACTTAATATTTCATACTAAGCTCTTGGAGTTTGCCTTAGTACATATAGTGCTTTAGTAAGTTTATACACATGGTTTGGTTGATCATTAAACTTAAAACTAGGAGGTTGCTCTACATATACCTCCTCATTTAGATACCTATTAAGGAATACACTTTTCACATCCATTTGAAATAGCTTAAAATTCCTATAGGATGCAAATGCGAGTAACATTCTTATGACTTCTAATCTTGCTACAGGGGCATAAGATTCTTTAAAGTCAATTCTCTCTTCTTGGGAATACCCCTTAGCAACTAATCTTGCCTTATTTCTAACAACAAGTCCACTTTCATCCAATTTGTTTCTAAAAACCCATTGGTTCCAATTACTTCCACATGCTTAGGTCTTGAAACTAATTCCCAAACTTTGTTTCTTTCAAATTGATTTAGCACTTCTTGCATTGCAATTATCCAATTTTCATCATCAAGAGCTCGATTAGTGTAAGTAGGTTCTATATTTGAAATAAATGCAAAGTGTCCACAAATGTTTTGCATGGATTGTCTTGTCCTAACTCCATCATATATGTCAGCTATGACTTGATCTCTAGGATGGATAGTTATGAATTTTAAATCAGTGGGGTGTTGGTATGGAATATTACCTTAACTTACTTTTTTTTCAGCTTCTGAATTTTGATTATCATTTTGCATTGAAGTTCCTTCTCCCCCTTTCTTTTCTAGTTACAGCCTTTTCATCCTTTTTGTGACTTCATTTGCATCACTATCAGTCTTCTTTTCCAAGGTTAATCTAGTCACATCAAAAATTACATGCACAAATTCTTCTATAGTTTGAGTTTTCTTATTGAAAACTCTAAAAGCTCCTACTGTTAGAAGAGTAGCCAAGAAATGTAACCTCATCGCTCTTTGGATCAAACTTTCTAAGATTGTCCTTACTGTTACTCAATATATAACATAAACACTTAAAAGAATGAAAATATGAAATATTTGGTTTTCTTCCTTTCCAAAGCTCATAGGGAGTTTTTCATAGCATTGATCTAATGGTAAATCTATTTCATACATGGCATGTTGTGTTAACTGGTTCTCCCCAAAATCTCTTAGAAAATCTGCTCTCATTTAACATAGTCCTTGTCATTTCTTGTATTGTCCTATTCTTTCTTTCTACTACTCCATTTTGTTGTGGAGTTCTAGGCGATGAAAAGCTATGGTGAATGCCTTTTTCTTCACAATAATCAATAAACTTTCTGTTTTCAAATTCACCACCATGGTCACTTCGAATTGGGACAATTGAGAGTTGCTTCTCATTTTGAACAAGCTTTGAAAAAGTAAAGAACTTGAAAAATGCTTCATCTTAGCTTATTAATAGGATTACCCTTGTGAAACTAGTTTAGTCATCTACAATAACATATACATATCTTTTCCCTCCAAGGTTAGTTATGTTGGATGGTCCAAACAAATCCATATGTAATAACTCTAGTGGTCTGGATGTGGATACTTCATTTTTGGAGGAA
>JAYJMB010048448.1:0-29990 GCA_036873735.1 Pouteria campechiana
TGTACCTCTCGGGGAGGAGTGTGTGGATGATGGTGGGGCGTATATGGGTATAAGAGGTAATCATGGATTGGTAGATATAAAAGGGTAGTATGACGTATCGGTGTTCGAGTCAATATTGACCGATTAACTATGTATACGATATCATTATGAGTATGCGTATGAAATAATTAATGAGTTGTTCACATTATAATCTTAATGAACCTGACCACTAACTGACTATGACATCCTGCATATGGCATTGCATGTTTTGCCTGTTTGCATCTTTGTTTATTACTCTATTTGCCGTTGTTTATTATATTATTTATAATCATGTTTTTTTTTGCTTACCTGCTTACTGAGTTTGCCCAGACTCACCCTATTATTTAAATTTTAGCTAACAGGTCAGAGGATGGAGCCCAACAAGGTGTTCGGTCTCGCGACGGGGATAGGCTGTGACACCACTAGAGGCTTTACTCCTTTTCAGGATATATGATGATGTATATTGTTGGATGAATTTTGAATGTATATAAGACATGTATCATTACTTAGTTTTATAGCATGTCATTTTATGGTGTGGGTGTATATGATTTGATAGCTAGAGTATAGTGTATCCTGATCAATCCCGATCTTGGTTTGTGGGTGTTGTGGTGATATGTGTTTTAAAGGCGACAGTTATATCATTTGTGTAGAAAATGGTAGAGCCTAAAGGTGACCATATTTTATTTGCATATTTGTTATATGATTCTTGTGGTTTAGTATGTTGTATACAAGATAACGGTGGTAAATCAGGGGAGACTATCAGAATTTTCTCTGAATTTACCACTAGTAACACTCCAGGAAGGAGGGGTGTTACAACTTGGCAGATCAAATCAAGGCACCAGGCAAAAACAACACATGAATGACATGAATGCAAAAAATTGGAACGTGGTGAGAATGACTGCTAAGAATCATTTTTCAAGAAACATTTAAAAGATGTAATAATGAGGTGTTTTGTGATGGTGAAATCTGAAAGAAGTATGTTTCTATTTTGAATCATTTTAATTGCATCGATTTTGACAAAGATCTAAAAAGAAATACTATGCCCATATAATGAGCAGCAAGAAAAGATATTGTTGGGTATTTTTAGTATGGATGCCGCTAGTAAGTGTGGGCGCGAAGCCTGCGAGTGCACAAGTGAAGTGCCTGCGGGTGAAGGCTTCCGTGCTTTAGTCAAATCAGTTTAGCCTTCTAGCAATTCAACCTTCTGTTCTTCAGGGAATAGGGACGTTTGTGGATTATAGGGAGGCCGAGAAAGGAGCTCAGTTCACTAGCTGCTCTGTTGTTCGTTCGAGAAGGGAGTTCAGTTCACTAGCTGCTCTGTTGTTCGTTCGAGAAGGGAGTTCAGTTCACTAGCTGCTCTGTTGTTCGTTCATGAATGGCAAGGAGTTAAGGACACGGTTCATCAATGAGGGGTGAGGGTGAGCTACGGTGATATGAGGATTAGGGCGGCATGGGTGCAGCTATGCAAGATGTATATTTATTTGTATATATTATATATACAAATTGGGTACTAGACCTTCCAACTTGCACCAACCCGATTTCCCTAAATCGGATCGGGTTTTGATTTGTCAAAAATCAAAATGCCAACCCAAACCGAATAATTTAACCTGGACCAATTTAAAACCCTAATCTTGGCTGGCGGGCCGGTTGATGGGCTCTATGCCCCACATCAAGCCCACCTACTAGTCGTAAGCCTCAAATCCAAGCCCGTTGGTTGGTCGCTAGGCCTTGCACATCTAAGCCCAACTAGCTGACTAGTGGCTCATGGGCTATGTCTTCTCTCAAGCATCATGTAGGCAGGGATGGTGGGATAAAAAAATTCTACCGATTCCGGTGATTGATTTTTTTTTATTTTCTTCTTTTTCTAATTTCCTAAAATTTGAAATTTTGAAATTTTCTAATATCCTAAATTTGAAATTTTGATGATCTTTTGTGGGTTCCACTACATTACATACATGAAAATTTAATGGCCCAAAATAATTCCAAATTTGGTGAAACTACATAATTCTAATGACCAACAATATTTACCACCAATATCAAACTAAATTAATACAAATATGGCACAAAAATTTAATAGTTTTGATTTCTAATAAAAAATGGTCATTAAATACCATTATATTTATCACATCCATTCATGCATGAAAACTTTCCAACCAATGCATAAAAAGAAAATTCTTTTTTAATTGAACCTTGACCTATTGACCACAATACCACTCTTCTTACCATTAAGTTACTTATTTACTCTTTTAAAATAATAAAATTTATTAAATATGATGTCAAACATTCAATGTCCACATGGGCACCCACTCACAAATCTATGTTGACCAATCAAATAAAATAAAAGAAAATTCTTTTTTAATTTGAGCCCTGACATATTGACCACAATACCACTCTTCTTACCATTAAGCTACTTATTTACTCTTTTAATAAACTAGAATTTATTAAATATGATGTCAAACATTCAATGTCCACATGGGCACCCACTCACAAATCTACGTTTGACTAATAAAATAAAATAAAATAAAAACATATGTATTATATTCTTAACCCCTAAAAAAGTTTTATCATCGAAATTCCGAATTAAGAAGAATCATTTCAAATTCCTAATAGTCACTTTTCTACCGTGGTTACTTTAGAATACTAAAACATGCGTGATAAGTCTTCATTTTAACTGTTTTTCTCTTTTGTCTAGTATTTATAGCTTTTTCGAGATGATTGGTCTACTTACAAAACATGATTAAGATTTGTCATGCACTTTTTTAGTTGCGAAATCTAGAAGACATTATGATCTGTAGGGTAAAAATTAATACTTTAAAACTTGATTTTCAAATATTAAATTTTTAACTATATTATATTATATGTATTATATTATCATATCAATCTAAGAAAAAGAAAAAGTATTATTTATAAAACAGCATCATAAATGTAAGTTTAGCAATAAATCAATTATATTTTCTAGCTAAAAAACTAAATTGTAACCAGTAATTTTATATTATAATTAGTTCAAGTTAAATATAAAGGTCTTATAATTATTCTCAATATATTTGCTAAAATTTTCTAAATTGAATAATAGAGAAATTAAATAATAAATATATAACCTAGAATTTCTTAATTTAAAAAAGGGAAAAATGAGAAGAAAAACTTAATATACAATAATTTAAATCAAAAAAGAAAGTGAAAATAAGAACAAAATCTTAATTTAGGAATACTTAGATCAAATAATAGATGAATTTAAATATATATATATATATATATAATTTAGGATTCCTTAAATCAAATAATAGGGAAAATAAGAGAAAAATATAGTCAATTGAATGATATTAACTTCAATAAAGTTCTTTAATAATAATAAAAAAGATACAATATCTGATAAAAAGAATAGTATATCTTTAGGTAATTTGATATATTTTAAGTTACCAATAAAGTGAATATTAGTAGTTGCATATTAAACGAAACAGGTTGGCGGAGCGAGGATATCCAAAAGATCATTAATCAAAATGATAATATTTAAATAATAAGAAAAAAATAAAAATAAAAATAAAATAGATTTACAACAACATAGAAATTTAAAAATATATATAGTAAGAAAGTCATAAATGAGGTTAAGCTTGTAATGATCTATATAAAAATTTCAAAATAGGCAAGTTAAAAAGATATATTAAAGTTGGCTAAATTTGGAAAAAAGAAAATAAAGATTTAGCCCACGAAAGTAAAAACCAAATATTTTTAATAATAAAGCAAAGACAAAATGAAGATGATTCTAATTATATTTTTAATTATCATCAACAAAATTTATGGGTTATATTATAAATCTTTGGAAAGAATAATCAAGCAAATATTAAGCTATGAAAAAATATTTCAAAAAATAAATTTTATTTTATGTTAAGAAGATTAAATATTGAAGTTATTTCCTTACTTAAACAATTAATAAACAAATCTAAAGTGAAAAAATATTCTTAAATTGGGGAAAATATATAATGTGGTTCCCAAGGAATTAACATTAAAATTTTTGAAAAATAAAAAATTATTAATAGATATGCTAATATTATTAAGGATATATATATATAGCTGAAATTTAAAGTTTAGGGAATGAAATGTCAAAATGTGATTTATTTATAAATGAGGACCCACTGACATCTAGATCTTTTAAGGTTAATCCAGTCGTCCGAAACATCTAAACTGTTGTTCAATTGCTTTGTACTGAATTTCATTAACAATATACAAACAGGTGGGCCACAAAAAAATGGTGGGCCCAAGGATTTATGTTTTCCTAGTGTATAAATGCTGATAGGGTTTGTGTTTATGGTGCAAAGGACCTCCCATATCCCTAAAAATATGGGGAATACCGAATTCATATCAGTAACAGTGGGTACTGATACGGTCTACAAGGATGCAATGGCCTGTTTCAGCATAATTTCTTTTCTGTGGTATTGACCCATACCATAAGTCTGCATGGGGTATTAATTATATCGGAAACGGTTGCAATTTTTTAATTGTCAAGCTTTGTTGATGGGCTTTATTCTATTTCCTTAATTGCACCTATTTAGCTTAATTATAAAGAGATGTGTAGATTTACAACTTAAGCATGGCATATATATATATATATATATATATATATATATATTGGTGCTGCAACAAAATAGCCTCACATCAGCCCCATGTTTTCTCATACCAGACATACAGGCCATGTTGTTCCTGTATCAGCGGGATGCATTCCATTATCAGATACAGTTGCAATTTTGAGCTCTCAAGTGTCATTTATAGCCTTTATTCTAGTAAATTCGCTGAAATTGAATGTTTCGAATATTAAAAATCAGGTAAATGCCTTCTTATGTCCTGTCCAAGACACATTATGTCCAGAAATTGGACCATTACAACAAACACCAGCCTGGAAAGAGAAGGGAAAGGATATGTTAGAGTTAGGATCCTCGCCCTTGAATCTTTGATTTGGGATGAGGGCTAACAGCATATTTTGATGATAGGCAATCCCATCTTGACTTGCGGATGGGTTAGCAATTTAAAAAGAAAAAGAAAGATTGCGCAACAGATGAACGGGACCAATTGAAAATCCAGATGGTTAGAACCATGGAAATCCATCCACTTAGCCAAGGTATTCTTAGAGCTTTGTGATTGCCTCTAGCTTATAAAAGATACAATATTGCCAGTGTAAGGAGAAAGAATTAGATTACAACGATGAACTGATGGACAGATCAAAACATGCCCAGATTAGATGTGAGAAGCAGAGACAGCGCAGAGAGAGTCTACGACATTAATAACAAGGCAGGGCATATACATGAATTAGAAGATTTTGATCACAGGCTTTAGATTTTTTGCATGGCTAGGTCATCCATCCATTTGCTCACAACAATAACTTTGCTTTGCTCTTGATCTCCTCGTCGATCTCCGTAGATGATTGGGACGGCAAGGCAGAGTCATTCCAATCCAACCTACAAAAGAATGGATAATTGTTGAGAAGACAAAAAAGGGTGAATGAATGATCCAAAGAACGAGTAACTAGTTGAGGGCGTAGATCTAATCAGAGATTCAAGGAAAACAAGACAATCAAAGTTCCACTCTCTTCTCGTAGTGAAGCATCTCAAAACAGTAATAAGAGACATTCAAATGCTGGGTCTTGCCTCTTTGGTCATAATCCCAGTCATTTCAAAAACTTGTCATCAGTAGAAGGAATTAAGAAGACAAACATTGGTCACCCAAGAAAAGGAACGACATGATATCTTGGACCATCCTGACTGATTTCATCCTGGGGAATTGAGGGAGAATAAAACAGAGAGGGAGATGAAAGAAGGTGGTCTCTCACCCAAGGATGTCCTCCTGCAGCTTTGATGGAAATGATCGGGCCATCATTGTCTTGAACTCCTGAAAATCAACGACTCCATCACCGTTGCTGTCGACAGCACTGATCATTCGCCTGCAATCAGCCTCTATGACATCTTTCTTGCCCAGGCAAACCAAGACCCTTCGCAGTTCCTCTGCTGATATCGAGCCATTCCCATCCGCATCGAAGACTATGAATGCCTGCCTTATGTCTTCCAGCACAGCTTCTGCGTCCAGATCATTGATGTTTTCCTCGACCAAATCCTTCAAATCGATGAAACCATCTCCATCGGAATCCAACTCTTGAAACATCGACTCTACTTCCTCAACAGATGATGACGGGTAGCCCAAACTGGCCATGACAGAACACAGCTCTACAGATGAGAATTTCCTGTCATCGAAAACGAATGTCGTTTGATCCACAGGGCTTGATGCGGATGCCATTTCGATGTTTGTTGGGATTCTGGGCTTGGAATTTGAACTCCTGAGGAGCGATTTCACCGCCGCTGTCCACTTCTTGAGGCCGCCTTTGATAAAATATCCGATACCCATTTCTTCTCTCCTTTTCTTGAGAGAGAGAGAGAGAGAGAGAGAGAGAGAGAGAGAGAGAGAGAGAGAGAGAGAGAGAGAGAGAGAGAGAGAGAGAGATGTCTTGGATATCCTTCTCTTCTCCGCTTCTTGCTTTGGGGGATCGAGAGAGACGGAGAGGGTGAGAGAATCGAGAGAGGGGGAGAGGAGAAATGGCTATGAATGGCTGTCTCAAATTCGATCTTGGCGGGGATTTAATATGGCCTCCAATGCGGATACATTATCTACTCCCTACGCTTGTGGCCGACTAGACTGCTTACTATATGCATGAATTTCAAGTGGTGAAGGGGAAGACTAGAGTCGGCTATTCTCTTTACCATCAACTAATAATTACTTTAGATTCAAAAGTTTGCAAATCTTACACATGTACGGAATCTTTATCTTAATTTTTTTATTTTGAAGTGTTTGGATGTTGTAAAGAAAAAAAAATAGTATGATAAATGCTACATTATTTTTCAACTTATAACATGTTCAAATTTTGTGCTACATTGTATGCAGTGTGTTTGTATATTTGGGTATTTTCTCCAAACCTGTAATGTGATTTCTAATTTCCTTAAGCCACCTATTGGTAAATAAACCTATTTTTCTTGGTCATTATTTAATTTCACAAACATTATTCCTATCTTGTCTTTGTTATATTTATATTTGCTTCCCCTCTTCTTTCCTTTTTTGTCAAGTATCCAAGCACATCTAAATATATTTATTTAGTTATTCCCTTACTTTCATATGTATGAAATGGACATATGAAAAAAAGTAGATAGTTTCATCCCAAAATATTGCGTTGATTTTAGAATAAGGTAGGTCTTTTAATTATAATAACATAGATGCTTATTGGATGTAGTAAAAAATTATCTACACTTATATAACCAAGCACTTTTATATGTATTTATTTGATCATTATATTATTTTTGGTTTTTATATTACGTTAGCATAATTTTTTATATTACTAAGCACCTTAGAATTTCTAATGAAATCGTAACTACCTCATTATCTCGGAATTTTGGTTCTATAATGAAATCCATGTGAGAAAAAGTTTTGAACACTATGTGTGAGGTAATTGAGTTAGTAATTAATTCAATTAAATCATGTGTTGATAATGATTTTAATTAATTTTCCTCAATAATTTTAATTTTTCTTACATGTATATATATATATATTTCTTATTGTTACTTTTATATATTTTACAGTGGACATCACTCCGACTTTATAAATACTAGATTCGTTTTACAATTAAATTCTCACTATCCAATATTAAACATAAAGCATGTGCATGAAGAAGTAGAGACATAAGAAAAAGCATTGAATATTAGAAGGAAGCAAACCAAGAGAATGAAGAGATACACCATTAGAAAGGAATTTTCTATTACATTGTAGGAATTCCTAGTACCGACCAGAATGTGGGCCATAGACTACCATTATGTATAGAAAAGCACTACAACAAAAATCTACATGCAGACATTTTTTGCTGCATATAATATTATAAATATTATAATATTATATGCAAGCGACGTTGGCTATGTATAATATTATACCTAGCAGTCAATCGTTATATAAAGCCATTTTTTGATAGCTGCATATAATATTACCTGCAGCCGTTTTGCATTGGCTACATATAGTATTCCCTATATTTGAAAAATAATAAATAATTTGTACACGCTTTGACATAAATTACAACTAACTCGCATATGTAGAAATGATATTTAACTTATATATATATATATATATGAATTCCTTCATTTATTAAAGTAAACTACTCCAAAGAATAATTACACAACTCACATACACCTAATTAATATAAGTGGTATAATATAACTTATTTTTAAAATGGAAAATTTATTTTTAACTATCTATTATGTTATAAAATTTTAAGTTAAATAACTTAAATGAAATTTAAATGCATAGCATGATGTATATTATTTTCAATTTAAATCTAACTTTATATGCACCAACGTTAGCTGCATAAAAGTATTATATGCAGCCATTTTATATTGACTGCATATAATGTTCCATATTTTCTAAAAATATGAAATAATTGTCAAACCATTTGACATAAATTAAAAATAACCCGCATATATAGAAATGACATTTAACTTATATATATGATTTTCCTTTATCTATTAAGTAAACCATAACAAAAAATAATTATACAACTCTTATACACCTAATTATATAAATGACATAATATAACTTATTCTTAAAATGGTGAAATTTTTTTGGACTATCTATTATGTTATAAAATTTTAATTTAAATAACTTAAATGAAATTTATATGCATCGCATGGCAGAGATTATTTGGAATATAAATCTAACTTTATATGCAGCCAACGTTGGCTACATATAATATTATAAGCAATCGTTTTGTGTCAATTGTATATAATATTCTATATTTTTTAAAAATATGAAATAATTATTATACCCTTCAACATAAATTACAAATGACATTTAACTTATATATATATGTATATAATTTTACTTTATCTATTAAAGTAAAACATACCAAAGAACAATTATATAACTCACATACACCTAATTAATATAAATGGCATATATAACGTATTTTTAAAATACTTTTTTAATTATCTATTATGTTATAAAATTTTAATTTAAATAACTTAAATAAATTTTATATGCATAGCATGATGTAGATTATTTGCAATTTAAATCCAACTTTATATGCAGCCATTCAAAATGGTTGCATATAATATTCCATATTTTTTAAAAATATGAAATAATTGTCATATCTTTCAACATAAATTAAAAATAACTTGCATATGTCGAAATGACATTTAGCTTATATATATATATATATATAGTAAACTATATGTGTATGCGTGTATGATACATAAAGTTAATTAATGATTGTGTCTGACATATATATATATATATATTAAGAGTAGTTTGCATTTTTTTAAAAATATATTTTATTCTTTGCAACATCAATGTAGCCATATCCGCTTCATATAAAGGAAAATGAGTACATGGTAATTGGAATCATGCATATAAATTAGGTGATCATCTAAAATCAGGAACAATTTTTTTTAAAATTCCATTCTCACTGCATATGTTTGGATATGACAATTCCCATACCAATTACAAAACAGACACACAGTGAAGTCCTTCAATTGGTAGGGGGGCTGAGCATCATCCCCATGACTAGTGGCTGATGGGAAGCCGAGTTCATAAAGACTAAAAGTTAGCTCCACATTGTCGGGGGTAGTGGCTAGTGTAGCTAATGGAATGGGCTAATCTATGAATGTGGGATGAGCAGATTGCGCAATCCCGAGGTGCTAAAGTAGAGCATCCAACTTCTTTTCCACTGCTAAGAGTGTGCTCATGATAGCACATTGTCCCTCTTTCAACTTCTCTACTTCCAAGGCTAACTTGGTATACGGTGAAGGCCTAGGAATCGAAGCTGCTGGCTAAGATAACATTGGGGATGCTTCTATCTCTACAATGGGAATGACTCCCACGTCCCTCACCCCTCTCTCTTCCACCTCTTCTTCCCCTTGGGATGATGCTCTCTGCTTTCCTTCCTCTCTCTCTCCACTACTGTCTTCTCCCATTTCCTCTTAGTGTTGTCTTGCATTTTTGCTCTATATTCCTCCTCCATTGTGTTCATCCTCTTTAAGAGAGTTCCACCAATCCAATCCTTTCTTAGTGGTGGCATAGTTAGCATTGACTCCCTATCGGTGAAAATGGAGAAATGGTGAAAGACCTTAGTTAGCCACATTCCGTATGAGACAATAGTGTCTGTCCTAATGGAGTTATGGCTAAATACATTCATCACGATCCTAGGTAGACTGACCCTCTTGTAATTGTAAATCATCCAGAGGTATTTGGCTTCATGATAGGTGGCAATGTCTGTACTTCCCAATTTTGGAAATATCACAGGTTCCATTACCTTACATATAACATTCTAACTTTGATCATCATATCACTCATCTTCATATGTCTGTCATCCGAAGTGTAGAATGTTCCAGTCGACAAATAATTCAAATAATCCTTGTTATTTATTTGAACTTCATCCTAATAGTCACAAGATGTTACCCAAATGCTCTTTTGGTGATAATTCATGTGTCCCGAAGGAAAGCTCTACTCCTTTTGCCATTAAGAGTATGTCCTCAGATTCCAATTGAAATAGAATATCAAGGCAAGTTTATTGTATATCAGAGCTTCATACTTCATTAGTTTGGACCATCCTCGGAAGTTAATCATGCTTCTAAGGTCTAAATTACAATGGTCAAAGAACTCAAATTTAATATTTCTAGGAATGTGCAATGGCCTTCCCAGCATAGTAGTGTGGAACTTGAACTTTCTTCCTTCACCCCTAAAATAATAATCTGGAAGGTCTCCGGGGGTAAACTTTGCCATAGGAACTCTTCTCTCATCCACTTCTTCGAGAAGTGAGTTCAAGTTAAATAGTGGCACATTGGGGACATTGGGGTTGAGATTCTACTCCTCCCTTTGTCCTTCATTCACAGGTGGGGGGAACAAAACATTAGCTCGACTACTTATGGTGTGCCCCTTTTATGTGGAAGGTTCAACCATGGAGGTGCCTCCCCTAGTTGGTGGCCTCTTGGTTCCTCTTTGGGTGTTGGAAACTGCCATTTTTTGTGCCATGGGCCTCTAGGGCATATGGGATTAGGGATTTGAAGAGAAAAGGGTAGGGTGAAAGATTGGAATGTGGCAAGTTGTAGTAGGATAAAGATTTGAACAACGGGTGGCAGGGATGAGAGGAGAATAGAAATGAAGCTGATCAATTTTGTTAGGTGTTTAAACCCTTTTGAGATGGGGGGTAGATCTGTTGCTAGCACTCGGGGTTGCGGGCCCCCAAGGAGAAGGCGCCTCCAACCAAAATTTGCCAATGCTTTTTCTTTTTTTGTTTTAATTACATTTCAAATATTTTAGTGTAGGAAAAACTAATTTTCATATCTAGATCCTCATGTCTATAGTTGGAAATGAAAAGAATGACAAAATAAAGATTATAGTAAAAATAGAAAGCTTGCTTTCAACTATAATAGTGCACATGAAGCTTTTTATTTTAAAAATATTACATGATAATTAAAGTAACGTGTGTTCACTACCATGACCTTATATTGTTGGTTCCATTAGTATAACTTAACTCAAGAGGGGAGGGGTGAATTGGGTATGTAAAAATTTATTACTTAACCCCTATTGAAACCTTTCCCTCTTGTCATGGTTGTGTGTGGTGCATTGTAAGATAGATAATGAAAACGATAAAGTGCATGAAGAATAAAACAGATAAACAAACACACACATAGACAACATGATTTTTATAGTGATTTGGGAACTCCGTCTCTACATCTATTCTTCTAAGGCCATACACTCATTGTGCCTTGGGTTCCACTATATCCCATATAATAAAAATACAAAAGTGTTCCCAGCACTCTTTTGGATTCCAACTCCAACAGGCGTAACTAATGGTCCCAACACTCTTCTGGATTCTAGCTCCAGGAAGCATAAACATAGTTCTCTGAGCACTCTTCTGGTTTTCACAAGCTCACCAGGAAATTTGCTAGTTTTGAAGATCACTAGCAAACTTGTTGATTTTTTAGAGCTCATAAACAACTGTTTGGTTTTAAGTTTACTAGAAAACTTACACACTTTTACATAGTATTTCACTCAAGCGCAGGAGAAGATTGATCTCTTTTATAGTTCTAATAACATATAAAGATCTTCCCAAAATGTAAACTAATAGCCATAAGGATATGCAATTTAAGCTTATTAAAGATAGATGATAGCTTAAGCTTTTGGCTATGGGTGGAAGGATTTGCATAAGGTTAAGTGCATTTGAAAAGTATTCCTTCACCCCTTTGAATTGTTTCACCTTTTCTCCTTAAATAGCTTCTTCATATTTTCGACCGTTAGAGAAGATGGGTTTCGTTAAATGTAGAAACAAGAGCAGAATTGAATGAATAAGATCATTGGAATTTTTGCAATTGGAGTTCATGCCTTTTTGATTAGTCTCAAGCTGCTGCATCGCCGTTTAGAGAGGTAGATGAGTTCTGTTAAAAAGTATTCCTCATTTAACTTTTCACAACTTGAAAAACCTGCAGCGTGCTTGTTACCAAAAATGGTGACTAAAATAAGTCTGCACAATGACAGTACAAGTACATATGCCATTTGGATGCAAGTCACATGAATCAATTTCCCTTCTGACAAGTCACAACCTCTCTCTGTTTGCATATGTCTGTCATTAGTTGCAGTCTGATTCTCCATTAGTTTGTTTGTCAGTCGATCCTTCGTGAGTGGACTTTGTCTGTTTAAACTAGCAGACGAACTTTGAGTAGCGTAGACAAAGTTAAACTAATTAAAACTCTGCTTTGTATGCAAGAATTCCTCCAAGAGGTTTATCTGTCAGTTGTCCCTTCATAGTTGTGCTTTGTCTGTTATAACTAATAGACGAAGTTTGGGTGTTGCAAATGAAGTCGAATTGAAAAATAGACAAACTCTCCTTAATAGACAAAGTGTGATGATCCATATTTGTCTGTTAGAGGTGGCAGGCAGATTCTACTTTGTTTTGCTCGAACTGACAAAGTGTAATATTCGTCTAATATAATTGATAGACGACCTCTACTCTGCTTTGTTTAGGATGAATAACTTTGCACTTTTTCTATAGGTTTATCTATTGTAAGTTTACAGATGGATGTACCTTTATCTGTTGAAGTTCATTTATCTAACTCTTTGTCTATTCAACTTCGTATATGCTCACAATGCAGTTTCTACTTCATCTTACATTTTGTTTGATGCTTTATTTGTAGTAAGTAATAGATGAACTTTTGATCCATAGATGAAGTGAAGTTATTCAATTGTTCTGTACTCTTCGAGTAACAGAAGGGGTTTGTTCTTGAAAATTCTTTTTTTCTTTAATCTTCATTTGTCTATCTTGGCTTAGTTGAAGTTGCACTCCTTTACTTGTTCATCTTGCCTTTTTGCCCTTAGACGAATCCATTCTTCTAGTTTTGTTGGCCAAACAAAGTTTTCTTTACTTTGTGCATGATTATCTAGGTAACAGTTCCTTCTTTCTTCCTTTACCTAAATGTCTGACAGAACTTCTTCTTCTTTCTTTAACTCAGACAAGCTTTGTCTGGTCGGTGTAGATAGTTCAAATTTCTCAAACAATTTTATGCTTTACAAACATGGCTTCGTCTTCAACTGATTCTATTTTGCATTTGTTTGTGGAGATTACACGTTGTGGTTAACAAACAATACAACCTCGTTGTAGCGCATCTTCGAAGCCTTGTTTTCTTCTATTGTATTTGTCTAACTATTGTATTTGTCTATGTAAATCTTCTCTTAGACAATGTAACCTTTCTTGTTGCTTGTCTTTTACTTTCTTCTTCTTCTTTTTCTTCCACGATCTTTATCAGTTCATCCTTATGGATCGTAGAAGATAGTTGTGGCAGTTTGTTGCATATGATTATGATTATGCATTTCGAACTTTTCTGCACTTGCTAAGTTGTTAGCTTTCAAATTCATTAACATAATTTATTTTATCCTCATGTGATTGTAACATATTGTAGAGCAAAGATAACATACATGTCTATTAGTAAATAACATGAAAGCTTAAGAAATTATGGTGTTGATGTGATTTAACAAATTTATGCAGTGATAAGTTTAAGCGTACCATGAAGTAAGAATGTATGCTTGTATAATTAATCATTCATGATTATATATTTGTATCAATTAACATTTAATAATTCATAATCATGCATATGGTTGATAGAGATTTAAGTGTATAAATTTTTTATCTTGATATAAATTTTGTTATTATCAGAATCATATATAATAATAATGCTAATCTCTTCATTTTTAATGATGACAAAATTTTGATGACCTGCTATTAAGAATTAAAAGTTTTCTTTTAATCTCCCTTCATCTCCGACCATTCCTTCCAGGCGGGATTAATCCCGAGTGTCCTTTCAAAAGTGGAGGTGGCGCACCGTTCCTGTGCGAAAAGTAAGGTATTCTGTAGTCCAATGCTCTCTAATTTCCAGAACGCTAAAATCTCACGTCTCTCTGAAAATCCAGCGTCTCTCACCTCTCCCATCTCTCTGATTTTGAGCTACATTCAGCATCTCTTGAAAATCCAGAATCTCTCACTCTCCCATCTCTCCGATTTTCAGCTCACCTCAGCGTTGAGCCTGAGGTCCGGATTCTCCCTCACACTATCAAGCATTGAGCATTGAATCAACCAAGCCAACGAACTCTTGGATTTCAGCGATTAGCTCCCAAATTTCAGCGTCTATCCGATTTCAGCTAAGTATCGCATTGAATCAAAGTCGGGATGAATCAAAGACGTCCATTCAAAATTTCATCTTCTACCCTCCACGCATGCGAAACAACGTCCCATCCCTTTGCTATTCATCTTCGTTATTCGTCTTTGAAACGGGGAGAGAGGGAAAGGGGAAATCACTCTTCCCTATTCGTCTTCCAAAGCTACAGCAAACTCCCCTGCCAGCAACCGAAATTGACTACTTCACATCCCCTGCTAGTGACTCCTTACCTGCCATTTCTAGCTTCCAGCATTCAAAATTAGATCGCCAGCAGCAAACTCCCCTGCCAGCAACCAAAACCGACTGATTCCCGTCCCCTACCAGCGACTCCTTCCCTGCGAGGCAGGCTTTTAGCAACCGAAACTCCCCTCTCACATTCTTCGCTCTTCGTCTGACGCCATCTCCATGGAGTGCTGCAGCAAGATTAAAAACTAGTTTTGACGCCATTGCCGAAGTGGTGAGAACATTACATTTTTTCACAATCTGGTTTTGACTTCTCAATTTAAGGGAAACTTGTTATTATTTTGTGAAAATTAAAAATTTGTTGGTTTCCATGCAATTCTTTTTATTCAAGTCTATATACTCTACATGTCTTCTTGCACCAGAAATTTTAAACTTTTTATTCACTTGGTTTTGGGGCTATTGGCCACTTATCTTTGAGATCAAAAAACAATAAAAGGGAAAGATTTGCATTATTATGAAACATGGATTTTGTTACAGATTGCTGATCGGCGTGATCAGGAGAGATTGTTACAGCTTGTAAGAAGCCCTTTGATTCTTTTCATGATTTATGCAGAGATGCATGAGAAAATGTCGTTATATCCGTCTGTTTTCTAGTTTGACTCCTTGAGTTGTTATGTTTCTTGTTTACTGATTTAAGTTCAAGTATGCTATTTGAATTTGATTGATTCTTCTAGGTTGTTATGATTCTTCGTTTTTGATTTGATTTCAAGAACGGTATATGAATTTGTTAAATTTTTGTGAGTCGTTATGGTTCTTCTTTGCTCTTTCAGGAACACAATTCAAAGCTGAACTAATTATCTTATGTGTTTTTGAATGCAGAACTCGAGAAACATATCCCATACTTGCATGTTCTCATTTCCACCTCATTCCATCCAGCCTATGTCACAGCAAAAAGATCAAGAAAGCCAAGAATCTACAACTTCTACTTACATCTAGGATTGGCTCTGGTCACGTTAATCTGAAAGCAGCAACTGCTGCTGGATTGACAGTTACTGAGGTCACAGGGAGCAATGTTGTCTCTATTGCAGAAGATGAGCTCATGAGAATTCTCATTCTTGTCCGCAACTTTCCGCCCTGTTACCATCAAGTGATTAAGGGGGATTGGAATGTTGCTGCCATTGCTCACAGAGCTTATGATCTTGAGGGAAAGACAGTAGGGACGGTTGGTGCAAGTCGCATTGGCAAACTTTTGCTTCAACGCTTGAAGCCCTTCAACTGTAATCTCCTCCAGAGCTTAAGAGTTAATTGGGGGCAAATTTTGAGGAAGATGTTGATGCCATGCTACCAAAGTGTGACATTGTCGTTCTCAATATGCCTCTTATAGAGAAGACTAAGTATGTAGAGAAGTGGAAGCCCTTTGATTCTTTTCATGATGTATGCAGAGAAGCATAAGAAAATGTCTTCTCTTTTCTTTTCTTTTTTACATTTTTTTTTTCAGGATGTGGTTGAGATTTCGCCATCTTTGTATGATGTACACTATTGAATTAGTAGTAATAAAGTTTGATTCTAGCCATTGTTTGCATATGTTAGTCTGGACTGGTTTTGTGTATGTTGTTGTCTTTCTTGGGTGGGTTCAGGTATTGTGTAGGATCTCTAGATTATTATGGAAACAGTGGGAGGGATGCTTATGTCTATTAGAATTATTCTGGATTATTCTGTATTGGTGCTCACTGCTAGGTTTTGAGAAATGACAGAAATTTCAGTTTCTGGTACACAGAAATGACAGCATTTTGCAGCATGTTGAATACATATACCTATACTCATACAAGCAAGCACTCCTCTCATTTTCGGACTTCTTCCAGTTATGCCAGCCAACAGGATTAATGGACGCATCCATCCATGTGTAAGCAAAATTCTAAATCAACCGAATCTCACAATTCTTACAATTCTGAATCAACTGAATCTCACAATTCTTACAATTCTTACAATAAGCAAAATTAATAGCTCCGGACCAACTGCTTCTTACAATTCTTTAAGAGTGCCTCAGATACAGAAAGAACAAAAAAGCTAGTAAATCTGAATCTCACAATTCTTACAATAAGCAAAATTAATAGCTCCGAATCAACTGCTTCTTATAATTCTTTAAGAGTGCCTCAGATACAGAAAGAACGAAAAAGCTAGTAAATCTAGAGATAAAATAAGTCTGTGGTTGTCAACCAATTACACTTTGTGCAGGTCATCTTCCGTGTCTTCTGGTATCTCAGCCTGATTCTCAATCCCCCAGCATTCTAAGTTGCTGAGCAAATAAGATTGACTGTCTATCTTCTTTTGCAGCACTTCTGCTGTCTCATGGACATCTAAAAGAATTTCTCCAGCACTCAATTTCTCCATTGCCTTGACTTTGTTGCCAGTCTCAGTAGTACTTTAGCTCCATCATTGCCAACTATCTGCATCTCATTGTGGAAAACCTGCCTTCTTTTAGGAGGAGCGTATAGTTCAAATTAAATTTTTAGAAAGTTAGAAGAATATAAATAACTTCCTAAAATTTGTTTCCACAACAGATAATCACCAACTGAAACATGGCAAAATTTCTTTCTGTGCAACTAGATGTATTCCAAAAAATTAAGATGGACCATAAAAATACCTCAAAGTTGCATTCAGAGGGATGAAAGCATGGATGAAAGCAAGGAAATCCTTCAATTGACTAGCTACTCAGGAAAAATGCTTACCCATATACTATCTGATAACGATGGAGCAATGCCTGGGAGTTCCATGGCTTCATACCTCTTCTTCTCTCCAGAGGAATTTGGAGGAATTTGGCACCCGGAAGGTTTTGAATTCAACCAAAAGAACCTGAACTAAGACTGATCAATCAAATAGTAAGTCTGATAAAGCTGAGAATAACCAAGTAAAATAGCATGAGCTGAAAAATCGATTAAAATAAAATAGAAGATTGCTTAAATAACAGATCATCATTGTCAGTACTTAAGAAATCAAACCACATTGTCTAGTATAAGTTACATTGAAACAAGCACCTATCAGACATACCACATTTGTATGATAAATTACATAATCCATTTAAGCATAATAAAAATAAATAGGCCACAAAGCGACTTTACTACTAAGGATAATTTCCGAATGCTCTCCTCAACTATAGCCAAGTTGCCCTTTAACATCCTAATTTTTTTATATAATTCTTTAATTACCACAGCATGTGCAGCACATTGGATGGGCTCCTCTCTTTTGGTTTGTATATTGACTCCTTCCTTTTGCTTCAAACTTGGATAATTCTGTTCTACCATCATAAAGTGATCAACCCAGTCAAAAAAGTGGCAATCCCTGCTTCTATCCTAAGGTTAAAAAAGAAACATGTTAGAACAATATATCTTCCAACAACTATGATATAATCTTTCCACTTTTCTAGGTTGCTCAACTATTGACTTATATCTTTTACTTGTACGTCCCTTTGTTTAAACAATATGTGGGTCAAGGATACCTATGGATTGAGACACTTGTGTGGATAATTGATCATTGTGGCAACATCTTTTGACGCATTATTCCCATCAAGGCTACTCACATCCCTGATGAAATTATCCCTCTTGGACAGCTCGGCTACATTCTCTGCTTGTGAATCTTGCCCAACATCTTCAACACCTATAGTATTTTCTTCTGGTAACTTAGAAATCATAGCTCTTCCCTTTTCAAATAACTTCTGGATTATCTTATATGCTCCAATGCATCGGCTTCCTTCATTCAAAAAAACTTTTCACTGTTGATCCAACATAAATCGATGAAGCATACTAGATTCTTCAATTGCTCTTGTGGATGAACATATACCTATTGCAGTATTAACTTTCGCATTCTGTGTCCATTGCTTTAATATATGAGTTGAAGGCAAGTTCAGAATATTTTTAAACCTGAACAATGCAATAATATGCTTACATGCAATGCCATTAAATTCAAACAATTGACAGGACAATGTGCAATTTGGTTTTTTTTATTCCACTCCATAAAATGCCTTTTCTCACTTTCCTAGGATCCAAATCTAAACACATGTCATTGCTCCACATCCCCACGTACATGCTGAAGTTGAGCATTGTTGTAACTGCTATTCTCCACTTGGAATTGAAACTCTTTGAAGATCGTCCCAGTGTAGATTTTGGTCATCTGAACTTCAATAGCATGCTCCGTTTTCATCACTGGTTTCCCATATGAAGTATTAGCTTCATCTTGCAATTCAAAATCATGCCTTCTTTCAATTGCCCTTTCATATCCTCCGGCGAAATTATGTAAACTAGATTTATGATTTGTAAATCTATCAAACATAGCATTCACACTTTCACTTCTCCCTGATGTTGTCATATTAGCCAAGAAAATATGTTTTGAGAAAGCCGGTATCCACATCTTACAAATATTGTACATCTATTGGAATCATTTATTCTCTTGTAACTCATATGTTCAATCAAACCTTTCCACTTTTCTTCAAACTCATCAATGCTTTCAGAAGCCCAAATACAAGTTGTCCATACTGAGATAAAACTTTCATTTCTATGAATTATGTGTCCTAGTTTCCTTGGTAATTTTTTGTTGATGTGCCAAGAACATAATTGGTGATGTGCCTGTGAGAAAACCTCAGCAATTGCTCCCATAATTGTTGGGTCTTGATTAGTGACAATTGCTTTCAGTGGAGTTCCACCCATGGCATTTAGCCACGTTCTGAATAACCACTTGAAATCTTCAATCGTCTCGCCAAGAAGAAGCCCAACTTCAAGTAAAATTGATTGCTTGTGATGATTTATTCCCACAAATGGTTCAGACGACATATCATAATTATTTGTTTTATACGTAGTATCAAAACAAATAAAATCATTAAAAATCTGATAATCTACTTTTGATATACCATCAAGCTAGAAATAAGACAAAAAATGCTTATCATCATCAATATTCACCTCAAAATTGAAGTTTGGATCTTCAACACTCGTTTTCAGTAAATATTTATGCAAAGCTTTCCCACCAGAATCATACTTGGCCTGCCTTCTTTTTAAGGCATTTTTGACATCATTTTCTAAATGTCCCAACTAAGATGTTCCTCCTGCTTCACTTGCAAAGAAATCAATTACCCTGACAACTCCCACACTTGCATCTTTTAAACCCGCAATAAGGTTTACTCAGTATCTGTAACACTCCTATGTGACTGTAATGTATATGATTTGATAGGAGTTAACAAGGTATGATTGTGATTCTCTACAAACTTTGTTACGGTCCATTGAGTCTCACCGACCCCTTTATTCACATAAACTGCAGCTTAACAATTGCAATTCGTGCCTCCTGCTGTCTTTCCTCATGATTTATAAACTTTTGATGTTGCATTCCTAATTGAAAATATCTAAAAATACAACAAGATATTTCTCCACTTTTTAACCTCCTCATCTAATCCCTTTTTATACTAAATCTATAACACATTGCATAATTGTTGTAAAAAATGTATGCATCTTCTTCAGAGTTAAACTTCATCCCTAATTTGGTTTTATATTATCAAATGCTGGTGGGATGAAGCTTTTGGTCATTTAATTTGATGTCGTTACTGCTTTTGATAAAACATCAACATTGGCTTCATTGGCTTCTACTTGTTTAGCCCTCACTTCATCATCAATTTGGTCAGGACGACATGGCTCCATTGAGTTTATTCAATTGATGCCTACAAATGATAAAATATAAAACTCAAGAATATGTATAAATAATGTTTACTAATTATTCCATAGCAACAATATCAAAACCATAGCCTTGTTTAACCAACAAAAGTAATGAAAATAGATGTGTGTAAAGCCAACGACTCTGCCAATAGCCTGATCTTATTGACATCTTGGGTAGTGCCATATTTAGTGGACAAATATTATAATATTCGCAATATTTATCTGGTTTATAGCATGTGTTTCTTGGAGACCACTCCTAGCAGTTCTCTGCCCACCAATTGGAAACTAGTCAGGGAAAGCTTTGAACAACCCAATGCAGATTACACTAAATGGAAGACACAACACATACATCTCATTGTTAAATAGAACATATAAATACAATGCTCTCTCTAACATGGTGTAGAATTAATTCTAAATTATAGTCTAGATTTCATCAAGTTTACACAAAAATGGCAACGAGAAGCATTTTCCATAAGGACTCCAGGTTTTGTTGCATGATCAATTTAGATGAAACAGGATGTGTTTTCAATGACAGATGCGGGATATTAATGACATCAAAGATGCACCCACAAGAGAACAAAGCCAATCCATTCATAACAATACTTTCAGATTTTCATGGGTTCAACCGCTAGACAAGAGGTTCCCAAAAGCAAAAAAAAAAAATTCAAAACAAGCATATAAAAAGGCATTCTTGAATTAACCTCAGCTTACAGCATGGGGTTGGGGTTGTAAGAGACACTGAAATCCAGTCAAATCGAAAGGGGTCTTCACCGCCAGTAGCCGATTTCAGCTCCTTGTAGCTGAAATTTCTGGGTGTCTTCACCACGCTGATTTCAGCTCCTTGTAGCATTGCTTGCAGAGGCTGTTATGGCCAGATGACTTGGGGATGGGAAAGGTGAAAGTTAGCCGAAATCGGATAGATGTTGAAATCCGAGACCCAATCACTGAAATCCAAGAGTTAGCTAGCTTAGTTGATTCAATGCTCAATACTTGATAATGCGAGGGAGAATCCGGATCTCAGGCTCAACGCTGAGGTGAGTTGAAAATCGGAGAGATGGGAGAGGCGAGAGATTCTGGATTTTCAAAGAGATGCTGAATGTAGCTCAAAATCGGAGAGATGGGAGAGGTGAGAGACGTGGGATTTTCAGAGAGATGGGAGATTTCAGCATTCTGGAAATCGAAAAGCATTGGACCGGCGTCTCGATTGGACATTTCTGCAGGCGACCTTGCTTTTCGCACGGGAATGGTGCGCCCCTCCACTTTTGAATGGACGCACGTGATTAATCCTGCTAGAAGGAATGGTCGGATCACGTGGTTGCCATTGGGGGGGCCGGCAACCGTTTGTTTTGAAGCAACACTGCATAATTTTCTCTCTCCCTATCGATTATAATTATTATACAATTTTCTTTCTCATGAGATGATTTAATGTAGCAATCATATTGATTATGATTGTGATTGCAATATTTAAATATCTTTTAAGCATTTGGACAATTAAACATTTTCATTACTACAAGAGACATATTTATAAATAGTAGCAATTAAACATTAAATAATTAAGCATATATTGTTCATCAAAATTATATATATATATGTTGAATTTAAAAAGAATGATTTCATGCAAATATAGTGACAATGCATGGTTTGATAGGTTTAATGTTAATATGCATCTTCTTTTATTTTAATGGCTATCTAACATTATTATTAGGAGGGACGATTGGGAGTTTTAATAGTAGAATTGATGGATTATTTGAGAAGTGGAGAAGCTTTCGTCTTTATCTTTTCTTGCGTAAAGGAATTAGAGAGAAGAGATGATCCTTCAGTGATCACCAGGGCAATCATGGCATCATCGAGTTCTTCTTCAAAGTTAATTCAAGGTGAGAATAATGATGTGACTTTTAGGGCTATAAAAAGATGTCTGATTCTTCAAGACAAGATTAAGCAATTGAAGGCTGATTTGGCTTCTGTTAGGGACAGTACTTATTATTTTACGCATCTCTAGACTAATAATTCCATAACTTATATGAAGGCCATAGAAGGTATTAAACATTTGGAGACAGAGTTGGCCAAAACTCACTAGAGGGTAAGAGAATTAGAGGTCGTTGTTCATGTTTTGACTGATTAAATATTTTTACTTTCTTTTGCGTCTTTTATTGATTTGAACTCTTTATATATAATATTGTGACTCTTTATACTCAGATAGCAGTTTCTAATTCTCTGATCTTTTATGAAGTTTTATGCTTGGTGATTTATGCTTTATGTTTTATAGGATCATTCTTATAGTAGTTTAAGCATTGGGTATGTGATTCTTAGCATAGTTTATTTGTTATTGTCTAAAAGTAAGAATGCATGATCCTATTGTGTCCTGTTTTGGTCTTAAGGTATGAAGATTTATTTCCTGTTTGTGCTACCAATAAGACAATTTCTTTAATTTGGTTCATAAAGTTTATATGTCTTTTGGAAATTGGTTGTAACCCTTTGTATTCTTTGTCTATGATATTTAGTTGGACAGACAATATATGAGGTTAAGATACGGGCAAAGATGAAGTGAGAGATAAATGAGGAAAATAACCAAATTCACTTTTTGGTAAAAGAGGTGAAACATTTAAGGAAGGAGTTGAAATTTGCCAAGAAGATAAATACTTCGACAGATCTTCTTTTGACAGACCGTTGTATAGCTTATGAAGAGATTTTGAGTAGAATTGCAGCATTAGAGAAACAATTATCTAAGACTCAGGACAGAATTAAGGAGTTGTTAGCAATTATTGAAGTTTTAAAGGAGTAACTATTTTAAATTTTCTTTTGCTAAGTGTTTTGGACTTAGTTGATTCATATTGTTATTAATAACTTTGTTTTAATTGGCTATGAATGTTTTCTCAATGTGTTTACTTTTCAATTTTAATTCTTTATATAAGATCAAGCCTATTAGCATTATTACAAAAAGAATAACTAGGAATGGAATTCCTGTTTGAGACCTTAAACTACAAAATTTTCCAAATAAGCTTGACTATGCCTTAGGACTATAATGATGTTAGAGTTTTGATAAATTCAAGGTTTATTAAGATTTTCAAGAAATATTTAGCTCAAAACAGTAAACTCAACTTAATTCAAATCCAATATAATTTATTTAGAAACATCTAGAGTATATAGCATTGAAAGAGATATAATCAAGTTTGACAACTCATCTCTTTGGGCACCTCCCTTCATAGATTTCTCATTTGATTTATTCAATCATTTCTTGCATCCTGAACTTAGACTTTAGGCTCTTTCGTTTGGATTCATGAGCTGAGAAGAAGGTTCTGATTTCTCATTGATCTCTTTCTTATATGCTCAACTCAGCCTTTCCTGCATATGCTTAACATATTCTTGCACTCTTTCTTCGTTAATGAGCTCAAATTGATGTGGACATTAGTGCAAAGAGTCATTTGAACTATAACAGTATATAGAGAAATAAGCTAACGAATTAAAGTAGTTTTCATGAATAAGCAGGATAAACATTTGCTTTAATCAAGTATTGAGTTATTTAAGATAGCACAGTTGTAAAGTACAATTAACCTTATGTACTAGATCACTCTCCCTCTATAATGATTTTGAGTATAATTATTTAGTTTTGTTATTTTCCCAATCTTATAGTTTTGTGTCTTTTAGGCATATTTATTTATTCTCTGAATGTTAGTTTTCCTTTCTAATTATTTTGAGAATTTTACTTTAAGTTTTTTAGAATTTTGTTTATCCTAGTGTTAATTCTATATTCTTCCCATGAATATACATGAGTGTAAAAGGATATGCATAGAAAATACTATGTATAAAATTTAATTCTATCAATGTACAATTATCTAAGTAATTAAAAATTCTAAATATGATTTCTAAATAATGTAAAAATAAATGAATAAATGAATATGCAGAAATATGTAAGCAAATTTTCAAAATTCAATTCTAATCTATATACTACTGAAAGCATTCAAACAAAATTCTAGCTATAAATTCCATTTTTCAATATTGTATAGATGAAATATAAAAATTCAGAAAATAACTTCGATTTCTACAAATGAGATGTATAGATAACTAATTGGATATAAGCAATTAAAATTCTAAAAAGAAATGTAAGAATGTAAATTTATTTCTACAGGAATGTAAATAATCAGAAGTAATAAATAACTAAACATAAGTGTTTATTTATAAGAACATAAACTAAAAGAAATACGTAAGTAGAATTACAAAATTCAAATAATGACACATTCAATGAGATTATTTAAGTTTGAGTGTCATGCTACACTTACCTTTCATTTTTATTTTGAAGGAGATTGGTATTTTATCATGTCTTTATTTTGTTTCTTCAGACCAAGTCTCCTTTCTCTTTCTTCTTCTTCAGGAGTTTATTTTCTAAATTCTTAGATTTTCTGCACTTAAGTTAGTCTCAACAGTAACGCAAGTGGTGTATGAGTGCCAAGTATTTTTGCCCTTTAGTAATATGTCTTTGGCTTGTCTAAGATTTCTCATATTGATTTATAACCCAAGACATCCTTGTAAACAGTGAGACAGAGAGCATATAGTGAGTTTTTAATGCTTTCATCTTTGCTTTTATTTCATCCTCACTTATGCTAATACAGATGATTTTCCATAGACGAAGATCATTTGGCCATAACATATGTGTCTAATCTCCTTTTCCATTATGTCCAGTTTAGTCTGTCAAATGTTTGGAAAATGGGAGATGGACTACACTTTGAAGAACACATAGGATGACATTGTTAGGTAAGCCAAACGGATTACTAGAATTGTTTATTTAACCCGCTTTGATACCACTTGTTGATTCTAGTAGTATGGCTTAACCCAAGAGTGGAGGGGTGAATTGGGTATATAAAAATTTATTACTTAACCCCTTTTGAAACCTTTCCCTCTTTTCATGGTTTTGTATGGTGCATTATAAGATAGATAATGAAAACGATAAAGTGCATGAAGAATAAAATAGATAAACAAACACATGCATACAAACAACATGAATCCCGTCCCTACATCCACTCTTCCAAGGCCACATACTTATTATACCTTGGGTTCCACTATATCCCATATAATAAAAATACAAAAGTGATCCTAATACTCTTCTGGATTCCAGCTCTAGGGGGCGTAACCAGTGTTTCCAACATTCTTTTGGATTTCAGCTCCAAGGGGCATAAACATAGTGCTTCCAGCACTCTTCTGGTTTTCATGAGTTCACTAGAAAACTCACTGGTTTTGAAGATCACTAGTAAACTTGTTGATTTTCTGGAGCTCACCAACATCTCTCTGATTTCATGTTTGCTAGAAAACTTATACACCTTTATATAGTGTTTCACTCAAGCGCAAGGGAATATTTGATCTCTTTTATAGTTCTAATAACATATAAAGATCTTTCCAAAATGTAAACTAATGGCTATAAGGATATGTGGTTTAAGCTCATTAAAGATAGATGACAGTTTAAGCTCTTGGCCATGAGTGGAAGGATTTGCATAAGGTTAAGTGCATTTGAAAAGTATTTGTTCACCCCCTTTGAATCATTCCACCTTTTCTCCTTAAATAGCTTCTTCATATTTTTAACTGTTGGAAAAGATGAGTTTTATCGAATGTAGAAACGAGAGCGACATTGAATAAATAAGGCCATTGGGATTTCTACCATTGGAGTCCATATCTTTCTGATTAGTCTCAAGCTGCTACATTGCCATTCAGAGAGGAAAATGAGCTATGTTAAAAGGTGTTCCTCATTTGACTTGTCACAACTTGAAAAACCTACAACGCCGCTTGTTGCCGAAAATAGTGACTAAAATAAGTTTACACAATGATAGCACGAGTGCAAATGCCATTTGGATGCAAGTCACATGAATTAATTTTCCTTCTGATAAGTCATGGCCTCTCTTTGTCTGCATTTGTTTGCCATTAGTTGCAGACGGATTCTCCATTAATTTGTCTATCATTTGATCCTTTGTGAGTCGACTTTGTCTATTGAAAGTAGCAGACGAACTTTGAATAATGCAGATGAAGTCAAACTAACTAATAGACAAACTCTGCTTGTTTGCAAGAATTCCTCCAAGAGGTTTGTCTACATAATATATTTTATCCTCATGTGATTGTAACATATTGTAGAGCAAGGATAACATATATGTCTATTAGTATATAATGTGAAAGCTTAAGAAATTATGGTACTTAGTGTGATTTAACAAATTTATGCAATAATAAGTTTAAGCACACCATGAAGTAAGAATGTCTACTTGTATAATTAATCATTCATGATTATGCATTTGTATCAATTATCATTTAATAAATCATAATCATGCATATGGTTGGTAGAGATTTAAGCATAGAATTTTTTTATCTTGATATAGGTTTTGTTATGATCAAAATCATATATAATAAAATTGACATATATCATACTTCAAATTGGTTTGATCCAATCCAAAATTGGCTCAAATAATCAAAATTTTAAATAGTTTGGGTTGATAGTTTTTAGGTTTCAAGTACTATAATTAGAGGCCAACTCAAACTGAATTGTGAATTGCTTTAATTTGGGTTGCAAGTGACGAGATGAAGATGAAGTATACACATTGCATGGTGCATTGGTAGCTAAGGATAATCAAAAGAAGATGAAGTATACATACTACATGGGGCCAAAGTCATTTATGGCTATTCTAGGTGAACTATTAATAATATTGCTAAACACACTTACTAACCCAATTTTATTGACAGGACTTTGTTTAAATATAACATATAACATATTTGGCTTATGTGGAATAAGAGAATGAAGATCTTGATGGCCTAATCAATCAGATTGAGCTATTCAAAGAGACACAAACCCGCAAGTCATGAGAAAAAATTTATAACTCTAGAGGCAGAGGATGCGTATGTGAGTACAACTAGTACAACTACCTGCTTCATTGTCATTTTTAGGTTTACTTTCTCTTTTGATTATCCTGTTTTATGACCAAACATGCTTGTTCATTTATGTGCAGAAGAAGATGGTGAACCTACAAGCTAGTTCGGAGTCTACAAAGTCACCCATGATAGCAGATGATGTCTATGATAAGGTCATGGGGAAGAGCCATGGATACATTAAGGGCTTGTGCCACATATTAATGCCAGTGAAGAGCTGGTTCAGTCTTGATTGGGCCCATGGGACCTTAGCAGTGCTTTGAGAAGAGTTAGCTTCTACTAAGGAACGTCTGAAAACAACAACGGGGAGGTCAACTTCTACATCACAAGAGTTAACAATCACCAAGGAAGATCTGACGTGTACCAAGCAAAAGTTGACATCCATAGACGAAGAGCTTAAGCGTACCAAGGAAACATTAGAAAATGGTGAGTTTCAAATTGATGCACCATCCAATGAGACAAGAGATATTAGGTCATTGTTACAATCATTGATCAATCTGCCGACACCTACATCATTGACCTCCAATCAATTGGGTTTTCCAGATTCTTTGGGAGGTAAGCATACTCATTCATATTCATGTGGCTGTTGCTGGATTTTTCCTTTATTATATCCTACTTTCATGCATTGATACATAACCATACTTTATTAATATTGTGACCAGGACTATCTAAAAAAGAAAAGGGTCAATAAAAATGAGCACATCATGAAGATAATGTGCTTGTACCTCACCCCCAAGTAACCACTACTACATGTTTAAGTCTTTATATAAGAGGCCTCAACATGTGAGTGACTCTCAAAATTCTACATATGGTGATATTTTCATTTTCCTACTCATCCAAAATAGTTTGCTCTATTAAAATAGCGATGTTTCATTTGTGGATAGCAAGTTTATATAGTATCTTTCAACTTTTGATTTGTGGTGTTCAACTACTAATCCATGTAATAATAGGTACTATAAATGTAACAGTGAATTTTGGTATAAAACGTAGTGACTCACATTGCTATATTGATTTTGGTCATATGTATGCGATTAATTCATCTTTTATATGCTTTTCAAATATTTGGCAACATATAAGTAAATGCAGCTAACGAATTAGCTACATATAATTATATATAGCCAACAGAAAATTGGCTACATATAGTTTTATGCAATCAGTTTACATTGGTTGCATATAATTTATATGCCGCTAGCAAAAAACAGTTGCAAGTATATACAGCCAGCAAAAAATGGCTAAATATAAGTACATGCACTTATATGTAGCCATTTTTTTGCCAGTTGCATTGACTATTTGAGATAGGGTATATGCAGCCAACAGGCAGCCAATTTTGTTGGCTGCAAAAGATTAAATGCAGTTGAATATTGACTTTTTGTAGCCAAAAAATTAGCTACATTTAGTCATTTCTCTTATAGTGAGGGAACATTTATACTACATGTGCTTCTAATATAACAAAATAAAACTTCAAGGGCATTTAAAAAATTTTTAAATAAGTAATTTATAGAGGTTATTTAGATTATTTTTTTTAACTTTGTAAAAATATTAATAATATAATGGATGTATAGGTAAAATATAGGGTTGAAATATATTTTATAGATTTTAAAAAATTTTAAAAATCAAATTTAATGGGCTTATGAAAGCCCATAAAAAATTCAATGGGCTTTAATGGATTTTAATCAAGTTTAACTATAGTTTTATTAAATTTTATTAAACTTTATGAAACATCAATAAATTTAATGGAGAAATAATGGACTTTAACCACATTTAATCGAATTTAATCAAGTTTAATAAGAGTTTTATTAAACTCTATTAAACTCTATGAAACATCACTAAAGTTTAATAATAAGCATTGAATGGGCTTTAATTGAGTTCAATAAAAGTCCAATGGGCTTCTATTAAATTTGTTCAACTTCTGCATAAGCAGATTGAGGCTGAAAACCAAGTAGGTGGGATATAGGAAGGCAATGCTATTCTTGAAGTATGCAAGAAATTTCTATTGAAGACAAAAACAAAGATTGATTGTGATAAAATAACAAATCGTATGAAGACACTTCGAGGTTGGGTCAATAAGCATTAAACTTTAGAAGGAATCTCAAGCATCAGTTGGAATTCAATTAGTCATTATGTCCAAGATAATCAAGCATTATGGACATAAGTCTTATCCATAAATTGCTTGAACCTTATTTATGATATTAAAATGCACATGTAAATGCAATTCTTTGTTTAAATTATTTTACATGTAATCATACTCGTACTCTCATAGATTCATCCCAAGTTGAAGTGGTTTGATGACTTATAAAATCATTGCTCCTTGATGACTTATTCTTTGTCATAGGATCTGAGAGCGCAACCAGTTGTAGAAATAGGAGGTATTTTCAAATCTGTCCCCTTGTTTTACCTTCAATTCCAAATCCATCCCTAGATTTCAATTTATCCCAAATTCATCCCCATTTTCTAACTTTCGTTCCTAATCCATCCCTCC